>CM051391.1:4897908-4922908 GCA_028015245.1 Cardamine occulta | reverse complement strand
TGGATTGTGAGGAGGAGAGATTCAGGGATCTTCGTTAGATTCCCGATCACAGAAACTCGAGTTTCTTCTCTGAAACAACAACATCTTGGTAATAAATCATATGTTAGACAATCAAAGCTCAGTCTGATTCTAGTTAATACCTTTGGAAATATTTGATCTTGGACTTGAGGTAGTGTTGGATTAAAGACATTAAGCACTTAACCTCAATCTTAATAATACAAACAAATAGTTAGAGTCAATAATTGTATGAAAATGTAAAGCTACTTTGTCTAAAATATCACACCTTGTATCTTCCCCAATTCTCAGTGGAGAAAGCAAAAGCTGAAACTGTATGAATCCCCAATTTGAAGCAGAGCTCGGAGAATGCTATTAGCCGTTTAGCTCCGGCCTCGTGGCCTTGTGACGTCAGCAATCCGGCTTGTTTCGCCCATCTACGGTTACCGTCCATTATCACTGCCACGTGTCTCGGCATCAGCTCTCTTTGTAGCTCCTCATCTCCGTCCACATAAGTTCCCTTGTCACTACACAACACACACAAATTAGAGCTAAAAATATATATATGAAGATATAGGATTGATATTATTGGTCACTTTGTTTCTTTAACCAAGTAAAATTAAGTTAGTATTGGTCACTTTGTTTTTCTTTGTCTTTTATATGAAACAGATGAAGTAGAACAATTAATTTCTCTGGCTTTAGTAGATGATTATCATTCAATGAAGTTCCCATGTGATTATGCACTGAATCTTGCCCAACTCTAAAAGTCTACATATTATGAAAGAAGCAAACTTTTCAGGTGAATTATATATGATCCCAAACTTATTATAACAAACTGAAATTAAAATTTATGGTTCTTTTTAATAACCTTATATACATGTTCTATAAAGAAAGTGTTTAATCTCATCACAAGTACAATTACATTTTGGTTAATACTAGCTTATATATGGAGTACACTGTATTATATGTCTATAACTAAAAAGGGATAATCACCTATTTATGATTAAAAATCTTATATATATTATAATGTATCGATTTAACAGAAGCAACTACCGTTTGTTATCATCGTCTCTCGAAGCAGTGATTTTTATGAATCTGAGAAGTTTTGGCAATGAAAGAGGGAAGCAAAAATGGCTTGTGATGAAGAAACAAGAGATGAGAAACAGAATGAAGAGACATAAAAGAGAGGAGAGAAGAGACAACATCGTTTTGCCTTCGCTTTAATTTATTAATATGGCTTTGCCTCGTGATATTTGTTCGACTCATATAAAGAATTCAAAGACGTCACTCGATCGATCAAACCTTCTTTCTCTTTACTACGCAAAGACATGCATGTCAATTTGAATCATAACCCGCAGATCTCACCCTGTTAGACCCACCGCAGGGCGGACATGGATCAATATTTTTTTTTTCAAATCACGGGTACAAGTGTGCATTGAAATATTTTTTGGTGAAGCGGATGCGGATCATCCTATTTTGTAAAGCGACTTTGCGGATACCCGTTTAAAAAAAATATATATTAAAATTTAATATTTTATAAATTTTCATAATTAAATTTTAAAAAATATAATAAAATATATATATTTTATCCATTTTTATCTTTTTTTAAATTAGGAATTTTTGTTTTTAATACTAAAATATTATTAAAAATAATTATTTTTACTAAAATTATTAAAAAAATATTTATTTTATTATTATTTAAATTATTTGTGGGTTATCTGTGGGTACTTGCAAATTTAAACGGAATAGATGCGGATCAATTATTTTTATTTGGCAAATTGCGGATTACAGATTGATGCATGTCAAAAATTAATAGAATCTGCCGCGTGTGGGTCACGGATCGCGGATTTTATCCGCTTGACAGAACTAAATTGCATACATATTAAATTTGTACGCGGAGAAACTTGAAAAATTATTTTTTTTTGAATATCAAGTTTCGGACCGAAATCCGTAATTATTTTAAAGTGTTTAATCACTAAAGAGATCCATATTGTATCTTCGTATGTCACCAATCCGATGACATAAGTTTCTAGTTATATTAAATTATTGATAAAAGATTCGGAATACCTCACTATTGACGCGTAGTATTATACACTTCCAAGACTATTTATGTAATTTGAACAAACCGAATTATAATGGGTTAAACTACCTCCACTAAAGTCTTTTTAGTGTTTTGTAGCTTAAATCGTTAGGTAGATGAACAATGACACCCACAATTTGTTTTTTAAAAAGAAAAACAATGACACCCACAAATTCCTTAAAATACCATATTTTCACCATTTTTGTGTCGGTTACATTGATTAATACTAAAATCATGTTTTTTATTTGTTAATGGGCATAATATTAAAATCATGTTCAAGTTGAAAAATATGTATCTCAACTTTTAGTACCATTTTAATATGTTTAGTACTATAATTTATTATTAGAACTCTAAAGCTAAATATTTTTGTTGATTTAAAAATCTAAACAGAAATAAAATAGGTAAAAAATTAAGGCGTTTGTATGTATTTAGTGCTTTTACGAGAATTCTTTATTGTAAATATAAAGTAGGTAAACAATTAAAGGGGTTTATCTTTTTTTGTTTGCATCTTCATTAAGTTAGGCTTTTGAAGAACCCACGTGAAATTAGTTTCTTGCGTCTGAAGATATCAATTTTAACAACAACTGATGGATACGTACGTGAAGCAGATAAGAACAAACACAACACATAAAAACATGATATTTCATATGAAATATCAAAATCTTACTAGATCTACGACAATGGAATTATTTCTGCAACTAATTAATAGGATAAGTCCTATGACCATAACAGAGGATCAAAGCCGGCATCCAAATCGTCTTTCCCTGCGCTGATACGAAACCAGTGCCTCTAGTAACTTTTTCTTATCGAAGTCAGGCCAAAGAACCGGCGAAAAGAATAGCTCTGTATAAGCGAGCTGCCACAAGAAGAAGTTACTAATCCTCTGTTCTCCACTTGTCCTAATCAAGAGATCAGGACTTGGGAACTCGGTACACTTTGTTAGAAGCTCTCTCTCGAATAACTTCTCATCCACGTCTTCCTCGCGGATCAACCCTTGTTCTGATTTCTTCACAATGCTCTTGCAAGCATGCATAATGTCGAATCTCCCGCTATAATCTATTGCCAAGATTAAATGCTTCTTCTTATAGCATTTCGTAGCTTCCTCTATCTTATGGATTTTATGGAGGAGAGATTCGGGGATCTTGGTTAGATTCCCGACAACAGAAACTCGAGTTTCCTCTCTGAAACACCAAGATCTTGGTAATAAATGAGCATATCATATGTTAAACAAAAATAGCTCAATCGAATTGTATTTATACCTTTGGAAGTACTGGATCTTGGATTCGAGGTAGTGTTGCATCAAAGACATTAAGCAGTTAACCTCAATCTTCATTATACCAAAAATCTGTTAGAGTCACTAATCTTATGAGAAATGTAAACTACTTTGTATAAAATGTCACACCTTGTGTCTTCCCCAATTCTCAGTGGAGAAAGCAAAAGCTGAGACTGTATTTATCCCTAGTTTGAAGCAGAGCTCCAATAATTCTATTAGCCGTTTAGCTCCGGCCTCGTGGCCTTGTGACGTCAGAAATCCGGCCTGTTTGGCCCATCTACGATTTCCGTCCATTATCACTGCCACGTGTCTCGGCATTAGGTCTCTCCTTAGACCTGTAGGTGGCTCCTCCTCTCCGACCACATATGTTCTCTCGTCACTATACAAAACATAAAAACCAAAGCTAAGTCATGATGATTTTAGCGGGAAATTTAACCAGAAAACAAAAACAAATTGTTTACATTTCGTTTTCATCTTTCGGAGATTTTTTAGCATGAAAGCATGGTCGGAGACAAGGAAGTAGAAGAAGAGATAGAAGAGACAGAAGGAAAGAGAGAAGATACAACATTGTAGAGAGTGTGAAGAGAGTTAGTAAGTGTTTGCATGGGTTATAATAGAATGTGTGAATATATCAATCTTGGTTGTTTCTCTCTTTTGGAAACCTTGCCTAAAATAAATTAGTTACCATTTAACTAAAATAAACACGAGTTAAGCATTGATTGTCTGTATTTCTTATTTTGCTTATTAGGTGAAACAGAGCAAGTAAAAAAAGCTTAATTAGTAAGCTATTTGAATTAAGTAGATGATGCTCAATCAATGAAGTTGTCAGTGTAGTTATAAATTGTGTTATCTACCATTCATTAAACTATGTTGTGTCATTGAGCCGGCCGCTAATATCCCCAGGCCCAATTACCAGAACGAGATTAGAACTTTTCAATTGCAAAATCTAATCATAACATTATGTGACCCATAAAAGTTTAATAATTTTTGAAGCCTTAAGCACTAGCTTTTTTGGATTTATGCCAAAATCTAGTATGTTTACCTTTGGGATGTGTATCATTAGTATTTGTAAATACATGTAGTCCTCCCACAAAAGATAACACAAGCGTGTTTATATAAAATATCACGTAAAAGTTACAAACTTATTAAAGTTGAAATTTCTAAAACGATATTAGAATGTAGCATTATTAAACACAAACGTAACTATTTTGGGTCTCATGAACCAATCCTACCAGTAAGGAGGACTATATATAACACTTTATTGAACAATTTATTTGTGAGACGTAAAATTAAAAGTTTTAAACTCGTCGACCAAATCGCCTCTGCCTTTGCTGATACCAAGTCAAGGCTTCAAGATACTCAGCTTCGCCAAAATCAGGCCATAGAACATTAGGAAAGTAAAGTTCAGTGTAAGCAGATTGCCATAAGAAGAAGTTACTGATCCTTTGTTCTCCACTTGTTCTTATCAATAAGTCAGGGTTTGGAAACTCACTACACTTTGTCATCAACTCTTTCTCCATTGCCTTCTCGTTAATATCTTCCACTTCAATCAGTCCGTCTTTCGCTTTCTTTGCAAGACTTTTGCATGCTTGTAAGATGTCGAATCTTCCACTATAGTCGATTGCTACAATTATATGCTTCCCTTCGTAGCTCTTTGTAGCTTCCTCTACCTCTCCTATCAAACTTAGAAGCGACTCAGAGATTTTCGAGCGGTTCCCGATCACCGATATCTTGATTTTCTCTCTAAGAAAAGAATGGGGAAAATTAACATCAAGACATACTTAATGCTTCATTAATAGAGGATAATTAAAAACATTTTGGAATGTATACCTTTGGAAGTAAGGCATCTCGGACTTAAAGTTTATCTCAAACAAGGACATCAAGCAGTTAACTTCATCCTGAAATATAGGAAAAACGAAATGGGTACCCATGTATTAGATGAACACTAAAAAAAAAGGAAATTTTCAAGGTCACACGATTTTTAACACGGGTAGCTAAAAAATAAACTAAATAACATGCTCTAGTCATCCAAAACGTATTGATTACTTTAAACCAAAGAAAAGTTTTCATAATCACCTCGGGTCTTTCCCAATTTTCGGTGGAGAAAGCAAATAGTGAGATAGTGTTGGTCCCCATAGCGAAACAGTCCTTAGCATTCTCCATGAGTCTTTTGGCTCCGGCTTCGTGGCCGTCCGATGTCTCGAGTCCTCGTTTCTCCGCCCAACGTCTGTTTCCGTCCAATATAACCGCCACATGCTTTGGCATTTTATGTCTCTCTCGTTTCACTTTCTCTCCCATTTTACTACTACAAATTAGGATGAACAAAATTAGTTTAAGCCATTCATTGATGATGTAACAAAAGATGCATATATCTTGTAGAAAGAAAGTTATAAACCCAATTGGGTTTGACATCTCATTACCCCAACGGATAAATAAATACTGAATTATTAGTCCTAGTGCTAAAGAGATTTGAAGTTAGAAGTACTATCACACTTTAGAGAAGAATATTCTAAAATAGTTAATATCAGTCAGTATTGAGACCTGGCTATACATAAAATATGATTTACAAAATATAAAATATGCTATACAAAAAGCAAACTACCCTTTCTCGTTCCTCTCTTCCTCATCGTCGTATTTAGAAGCTGCGATTTTGATGAATCTGACGATATTTGTCAAAGAGAAAGAAACATGTAGTCGCCGAGAGATGAAGAGACCAGGAACAAGAAATAAAACAAGAATAAGAGCAAGAAAAGTGAAAACAATAGAGAATGACATTTTTGTTTCTGTTGTCTTTGTGATCTTTGGTTCGATATTAATTGTTCGAAGTGGAGCACTCGCGCGTCTATGTACTTAAAAAGCTCTGGGTTCAAGGACGCACATGATCAGTGGAACCTTCTTCTATCTCTGCCTCTCTCGCTGTCTCTCCTTGATGCTACGCAAAGACAGATCATACATTATGTATGATACATATTAAGGTTAATAAGATCTTACGACACTTAAAAATCACTTATTATACATATCTTTAAATGGTTTGTCTAAATTAAATTACACGTGAAACTAAGTGACATGTTTAAATTAAGATACATACGGATGGCCCTTTGCCTAGCCTTTAATCAACTACTACTATTCACAGAATCGGGCCTGAGCCCATTTGAGATGAAACATTTGTATGGAGCCTTCATTTTTTGTGGGTCCAAATTTGAAGGTCCATTATTTAAAATTTTTAAATAAAGTATTAAACATGTAATTAAAATGATACAATAAAAATATAAATATATTTTATGAAATGTAAATTAAATTGGTAAAATTTTTATAAAAAATAATAAAAAATAAAATAATATACACATAATGTTGGTAATTTGATCTACCATGGATAACAATCCCATGTTTATATTTTGATTCCAAGACGATACACCTTTTATTTTAGAATAAATACTTTAATTATATTTTGATAGTCTCAACGTAAGATATGCAAACCAAATTTCTTTGATCAACTTTGAGATGCTTCTAGTTCTATCAACTATGCTACTCAACTTTTCGTTGTGTTTCTTTTTTTTTGGGGGGGGGGGGGGGGGGGGGGGATTTTCCCTCTTGTTGGCATTTACTATAAAATTATAATCAGAATTAATTGAAATCTCCTGCATCAATCCCTATCGAACCTTTACGTGGTCCAATGGAACAAGGACATATGTTGAACTTCGGGACGTCTAAACTTTTTCTTGATTGCTGGAGATGCCTCATATTTTTGATAAAATTATAAATATTGTATTGTAGAAATCGACATTACATTTCATTTAGAGGTCCCAAAGTTGTATCACCTTGTATAAAAAAATGTGGTTGTATTATCTTTACATTATCTGGGAATTAGGACACCTCTTTTAACATATAAAAATTGTTTCATATTGTGCTGTAACACAACTCTCCATTACCTAACGCCTAGCGCCTAAACGGATAAAACGGAGATTAATCGGATACTAGATGGTACAAAAAATTAAAGAAAAATACATGTTTTATTAATAACATATAGGTTATATTTCATTGTTACCTTCAATATCCATTAAAATTTCTATTAGTATAGTTGCGGAAAACTTAGCTTTATTTGATAGATCATGGTTCGAGTCTTTTTAAGATTCAAAATCTTTTTTTCTAAATAATGAAAGAGGCAAAAACGTAAATTATGTATACTCATCTTTTTCCTCAGAAATTCTAAGTGCTTCTGTCCTCCTGCGTTTTTCACTGACTTTTTTTTTTGTATTTTATCTAATTTTTCATCATTTTATAAAGAAGTCTTAATTAAAATCGCACAAATCTATTCTTAATTAACAGATTTATAACAAAAAATTGAAATATATAAAGTTGTTTATTTTAACCGATTTTTTCACTGCCTCGAACAAAATCGCGGCGGATAACTTTATTCTAGCGTTTCCACGGCGCCTAATCGTCCGTTGTGGCCGAGTTTTAGAACATTGCCGTCAAAGAGATAGTGCGCAAAATAGTATATTATATACGATAAGGTGGTGTCATATTAATATCTCCAAGTGGGTCATACTTTAATGGAAACTTGACGAAAAAACAGGGTACGCCAAAACAAGAGACCAAAACCCGTATTTGAAACAAGGGCATATTCGTCAATTTAAAGCGCCATCTCACGACTTTTCTTGAAAAAGCAAATTTCGAGAATCGTAACTGATGAGCGCTCGCTTAAGAGAGGTTTATCGAGATAAAAAAAAATCCGAATTTACAAAAAAACCCCACTCTCCTCTGCTTTTCTCTGTCTTCATTTATGTAATTTTGATCATCCGATTGGGTGAAGTGAAACATATAACTCCTAAAAAGGAAATTCATAGATACTTTTCCATTTTTTAACAAAATTTCCTTCTTGTTTCGATGCTTTGAATCATCGTTTTTGGTTTCTTGATTCTCTGTTTTCGTTTCATCGGAATAATTTTCTGTGAAATTCAACTGCCATGGCCAAATTGTCTTTCAAGGATTCTCTAAAAGCTCTAGAAGCCGATATTCAACACGCTAATACACTGTAAATCCTCGATTTTTCTCCTTCTTTAGTTTTATTGAAATTATCGGCTTTTATCATAAAGTCTCGGTTTTGTTTCCGCTTTTAGTTGTGTGTTTTATAGTTTATCACAAGGTTCAAGTTAAACATCTTCCCCCTTTGTTTGGTTTGGTTTGCATGTAAGAGAATAGAATAAAAGGTTCCTTCTTGTTTGCTGTAAAATCTGTGAAAATCTCTCATAGGTCCACTAGTGGGTTTCTGAGATTATTCTTATCATGTGCACAAGAGTTGAGATAATCTTTATTATTGAGTTAGGGGTTTATCTAGACTCGAACTGTGTTTTGTACAAGGAAGTCAAAGTTGAGCTCTTGATGACCTCTATTGATTCTTGTTTTTAACTAGTTGACTTTGATGCTGAAACACTCAAGTGGGTTCTTATGCTGCTTTAGCTGAATCAGTAATGTTCTAAACACAAATCAATGTCTTTACTGCCACTACTGTTGAAGCTACAACAGTTTTTATGAAATATGAGAATGTTTCTGTGGTTGATATCAATGTTAAAGCTGTGACAGTTTGTGACTTCTATGGATACACAAACTACATTTGATGTTTATGGTCAGAGGTGCTTATAACTTTTGTTGTGTTTTCTTTTGTGAAAATGAATAACAGAGCTTTAGATTCTCCTCGGGAGAAAGATGGAGCGCGTGTTCAGATGAGATTATCGTATAGCCCGGCTGCTCAGTTTTTTCTTTTTCTTGTACAATGGACTGATTGTCACCTAGCTGGTGCACTTGGTTTGCTTAGAGTTCTTATCTATATGGTAGTACTTTCTTTTTCCCTTTAGTCTTACTACATTCACCATTATGTTTCTTTGTGATTGTTTGATTCACCCCTCGAGTTTGTTTATATTTGTTTCCAGACTTATGCAGATGGAAAAACCACAATGTCGGTTTACGAAAGAAAAGCCAGTATTAGAGAGTTCTACGGTATGTTCGTTTGGCTGCTGATATAATTCTTAGTAAACATTTATGCTTATGATTTTTTTTTGGGGATGTTTTGGTACACTTTTAGCTGTCATATTCCCGTCGTTGTTACAACTACAAAGAGGTATTACAGACCTAGAAGACCGCAAACAAAAAGAAATCTGCAATATGCGATACAGAACCAAGGATGAGAGCGAAAAACGCGCTCTCAAAGATTGAAATGGAGAGGGAAGAAGAATGTGGAATCTGTATGGAGATTAACAGCATGGTCGTGCTACCTAACTGTACTCATTCTTTATGCATCAAGTGTTATCGGGATTGGTAAATCACTAAAAAAGCTTCTACTTTGTTGAAATGTAACTGGTTTTCTAAAAAAGGGTCATTGTTTTGGTTAGGCGAGGGAGATCACAGTCATGCCCGTTTTGTAGAGACAGTCTTAAAAGAGTAGAGTCAGGTGATCTATGGATGTTTTTGGACCAAAAAGATGCAGCGAACCTCACTGCAATCGCGAGAGAGAATCAGAAACGGTTGTTTGTATACGTTGAGAAGTTACCATTGGTGGTTCCAGATCAAGCGTTTGCGTCTTCTCCTTATGATTGCCATGTGAGGTGAAGAAGGCGAAAAAAACCGGTTCTGGTAAATCTTTATTTGTATATTGCTTGCAGTCTTTAAAATTTAGGGAAAAGGATGACTCCATTGTATATCTATTAGAGTTAGTACAAGTAGTGGTACGTACGTCTTTTAAAACTCTCTTCTTTTACCATTTTCTTGGGAAAGTTTCACTTACAAGTAGTGGTTTCCCTCGATCTCCTAAGCTTAAGAACTTAAACCTCTTCAGGAAGAAGGTTTCACTCACAATTAATCTACTGTTGGTATAATTGGCCTTTCAAAAATTACATCAGAGAATCTTGAAAAATTGGCGTTTTACAAAGAGTCTTATCTTATCCAGGCATCCATAATTCAATAAGCCATATGGGTATTGTTTAGCCTTTTAGTACATAATGTACGGAAGATACCTTTGTTTATTGTGTGGGAGGATAACTTTGTTTATTGCTTTATTATGTTGTTGACCAAATAATAAACCATCTTGTTTTTAACAATGATTGATCTATAACAATTTTTAACTCGTTTTTCAGAGAAAGGAGTGTACTCGTGGAGATTCTTGCAAATTTTCTCACGATGAAAACGTAAATAAGCACAATCATCTTCAGATACACAACACTTTTAATCAAGCTGTTCTTATTTCTCATTTTTTCTTTATATGGACAGAGAGCTGCCAATACCGGTTCGGGTCACGCAGATCGTTGAAGTTGCGAGTAAAGATCATAATGACATAGAAATTTGGATTCTTCATGTTGATATCAAGTGGTAATGCTTTACATGATCAATATAGTTTCTAAGTTGTAGCTAGATTCTATGGGAGGGAAATGAGATTCTTCACATTTGCTCTGTATATGTCAATCTTATGTTTAGTTTTCTCCTTCACATTTACAGATATATTAGTAAAGGAAAAAACACATAGTTGATTCGGTTTAGACAGTAGTAGACCGGTTCTTGAGTTTCTTCGGTATTCCTGCAAAGTACTACTTACCATGATAATTTGCCTGCTGAATCTCCAACTCAGTTGGTTCTCGTGACCCATCAGCTGCATAAGTCCCTGAGCCATACGGTGAACCACCTTTCACCTCTCCCATCTCGTACATGCTTTTACCAAATGTATATCCTACCGGTACAAATATCATTCCGTGATCAGCAAGTTTCGTCACTGCCGTCAATCTACAGATAAAAAACCAATCACTTGACTACTATGTTCTTCTAACATTGCTTATGTGTTAGGAAGAGTTATGTTCTTACGCAGTGAGTTCTTGACCTCCACCGTGGAAACCGGTACTCCAGAAGATACCAGCTGGTTTCCCGGCAAGAGCCTGAGTAGTCCAGAGATCATATGTATTGTCAAAGAAGGTCATGACTTGTGATGCCATCACACCGAATCTAGATGGAAAGCCAAACATGAATCCGTCTGCCTCTGCTAGTTGTTCTGGTCTAATCTCTGCCACATCGTCTGGTCTTGGAACGGCTTTCACTTTTTCCAGTATCTTTTCCGGTAATGTCTCTGGCACTTGCCAAAGTGTTGCTTCTACGTCTGGAACGGCGTTTGCTCCTCGGAGAACCTCTCGTGCCATTGTCTCGACGTGGCCATGTAACGAATAGTACCTATGAGCAAACCAAAAACAGGGGTTTTCATCAAAACAAAACAGGTATGAGGACCAGCACAAAATCTTGTTCTGTTCTGAGCCAGTTTAAGACTCACTCACACCATATAAATCTTGGTGACAGCCATAGATTAGAGCTTGAAGTTATGGACAAAACAAGAATTCTTGTCCCTGAAACTAAGAACACGAGACTGTTAAAACTTCTGAAACTTTTGGATGATCGAAACTGAAGACAGTTATATATTTCCCCTTGAGGACCAATTATTTGATCATTGGATTTTTCCCACCATCACAAGCTTTGACTCAAATTTGCAGAAGAGGGCATTAAATAAAAACTGAAATGATTGAATTTCCATATTAGAATCGGCTCCAATACAAAAAAGTAACAATCCTAAGAAATAACTAACCTTCGTGAAAGAGCCACGGAGGAGGAGAAGAAGAAACAGATTGAGGTTCGGAGTTAGCTTCGGAGATGTTCAAGAATATATTTCCTCAGGTTTGGTGAAGTTGATCTTTTAAGAACTATAGACAACGTGGCAAGAGTTTGTCCACCCATCTTTATTCTAATACATGGGCTCATCTTCAAGCCCAATAAAATGATAAATGGCGCCTTTATTCAGAGAAGAGTATCTCACAATAAATTGACAAAAATAACCCTTAAATAATCATGTGCAATAATGTATTTCAATTTTTAACACAACATTGTTTTTGTTTCAACACAAAATAATCATGTGAAATAATTTCATTGATCCAATTTTGTTTTCTCACCACATTTAACCAATTTTGGTCATTTAACCAATCGACTCAATAGCCAAACAACTACAAATTTCATGATTAGAAAGTTAGCCATATTTACCATATGTAGGATTTAATTTAGGGATATATATATATATATATATACTATTGACAATATTTAGATGAGATCTATAAATATGAAAGTATAAATACTTTAGATGTATCTAGTAATTAAAGAATTTAAAATTTATAGGACAACAAATTGATAACTCTAAGAAAGTTAAAGCATTTATTTTAAATTATACAAATGTGGTCAGAAATTTAAGTGAAATACATATACATAGAAAAGATCGAAAGAATGTCAAAAGAGCAATAAATCTCTAGTTTTTCTATATTAAAAAAAAAGAAAACTCTAAGATATGATAGTCAACTAATTCTGTAAAAAAATCTTTAGTATAAAAAGACTCTTTCATTGTATGCAGGTCTCCATAGAAATTAAAAGAATAGCAGTAAACTTTTATTTGTGTGTCAAGAGGATGACGAAGTTGCGAGAAGCTTCATTTGGTCTCCTCTCATGTGTCTTTGTCTTGTTCTTTAGTTTAGTCTCAGCGGTCCGAGATAATCAAGACAAACAAGTAGGTTATTATAATATATAAAGATAATCAATAAAAAAAATTAGTTTTTGTTATCAAAATATTTTGTTCTCCCTGTTATGACCTATCATGATTCATACATGATAATAATCAGTGAAGGTGTATGTAGTCTACATGGGTTCGCTTCCTTCTCAACCGGACTACACACCAACGTCGAATCACATAAGTATTCTTCAAGAAGTCACCGGAGAAAGGTGTGATTTATATATATATATATATATATAATTCATTTCTCTATTTATGATTAGTTATAATTATAACTAATTTGGATATTGTTGTGAAGATTTTAATAACAAGTGATTTTCTTATCTAGTTCAATCGAAGGTCGTTTGGTGAGAAGTTACAAGAGGAGTTTCAACGGTTTCGCTGCAAGGCTCACTGAATCTGAACGAGAAAGATTAGCCGGTGAGTGTTCTTTTATCGAGACACAATTTTTATGTTGAAATGTTATCAAAGGTTAAATATTTCAAACCCATTTTTTGTGTTGTTAGAAATGGAAGGAGTTGTGTCTGTGTTCCCAAACCAGAACTACAAACTCCAAACAACGACGTCTTGCACTACAAGAAAACAGCCAGAATCTGACGGCGATATCCGTCGGAAAACCGTCAATATAGGCCTATTCTGACGGTTTTTCGACGGATTTCGCCGTCAGATCTATCTCGTCAGAATTGGAAACAGCGTCGAAAATCTGTCTATATTTCTGACGGATTTCCGAATCTAGAAATCCGTCGGACATCCGTCGGAATCATGCCGTCGGTATACCGTCAGAAAAGTTCCGACGGCTATCCGACGGTGTTCCGATTACTAAAAACCGACAGTTAACCGACAGAATACCGAATCTTATTCCGACGGATTACCGACTGACCATGTATCGACGGATATTCGACGGACGTTATTTCGACGGATTACCGATGGATCTTATTCCGACGGATATCCGACGGTCGTTATTCTGACGGATCTTATTCTGACGGATATCCGACGGTCGTTATTCCAACGGATTACCGACGGACCTTATTCCAACGGATATCCGACGGACATCATACTGACGGATTGCCGACGGTTTCGTTTTTTTTTTAAATAATAATTTGCAAATTCCAAAAATATATAAATTAAAAATAAAATTTAATTTTAAAAATAGAAATTAAAATTAATATTTAATATTATTGAAAATTTATAAAATTCAAATAAAAAAAAACATAAATATTGTTTTCAAAATAATTAAAACTAAATCCACGGTGGTGGTGGTGGGTATCGAGACACGAAAGCGTCCATCCGAGCAATCATCGCATGGTAATCCACCTCCAATTTTTGAGTTCTCTCCCGTTCCGCTTCGTGATCCGCCTCTAATTTTCGAGTTCTCTCCCGTTCCGCTTCGTGATCCGCCTCCAATTTTTGAGTTCTCTCCCGTTTCGCTTCTTGCTGCAACCTATCCGCTTCTCGGGCTTCTTCTAGGCGTTGCATCTTGGTCCTCATTTCTTCCATTTCAACGTCCCTTTGTGCAAGTTGCGCCCTAAGATCGGAAGAATCTCCGTAGAAACGTGAAGTAGCCGAAGATGATACATCGTCCGGAAGACCAAAAACTCGACCTTTGGTATTCGGAGTACACTGCGGTAACAAACGAAAAGTTGAATAAAAACTCGAAATGAATGAAAAGTTGATTAAAATATAAACTTTACTTACCTCATAGACGAACTCGTTGATCTTGTCGAAAGAAACTTCAGTGAGGGGAGGGGTTCCTTCAGTGAGAGGTTGAGAAAGTAGGAACTCATCACCCATCTTCTTGACGTTGTCAATGATCTCCCGAGCTACCGCATCATGGATTTCATTGTCCTTCTTGCTGGTGTATGCATCCTGGAGCAATCTGAGGATAGAAGGTTGGATACTTTCTTTTTGAAACTGTAAAATTAACAAATTGAGTAAATTTTATGAATCTAAAACTTAAAAAACAACATATTGAGTAAACAAAAAACTTACTAGTTGTTTTGCCCTTGTGACCAAGCTAACCGCTCATAGATTGTGCGTTGCCTTTTCCTTTCCTTTGCGTTCTCTGTTCTGGCACGCAGAGTGGGTTGTGGAGCTTGTCTTCGTAGCGTCTTCACTCCAGTAAGCGCATAACCCATTCCATAGGCCCGGGTTCGTAACCAACTCCCTTGGCACATCATTCTTGTTCCACTTCTCCTTCCACTCATTCTGCTTCCATGAATACATTCTCGATGCTTTTTTATCGAAGCATCGTCTAACCTCAGCGGTCATGTGACTGTCCCAAGTAAATTCTTGCTGAAAAATATAAAATAAAATTAAAATAAACTATTTAAATTCAAAGTAAACAATAAAAAAATGAATAACTTATAGCAAATTGGTGATACCACATATCCTGATCCGCCATCAGCATTTGGTTGTACGTCGGATATGGATGCTGAAGCAATCCATTGAACATCCGGTTGATAGATTTTGAAATTCCATTTCCGGAATCCCCAAACCTACAAAGCAAAATAATTTCGAAGAATTTGAATAGTAAAATAAAAATTAGTAAATAAAATTCAAAATTCTTAAAATGAAAAATCCAACTTAACATGTGTCTCTTCCAACGCAATCCGGATGAAGACGAGTCAATCTATCTCGTCCTGGTAGAGCAACGAAGTCCTCGACGCTCATTTGCGTCGGTGCAGTAGCGGATGGTGTCGGTGTAGCAGCGGGTGGTGGTGACTCGGTGTCCGGGATGTGTCGACTGCGTAGGAGAACTCCTCGCACCTCTACCCCTACCGGAACCACCACATACTCGGGCCATAGAATGGTCGTATAATCCGTAATTCCTAAAAAAATTTAAATCTAAAATAAATCATTATAAATTTCAAAAAATAATTATAAATTAATAACATAATTATAAATTTCTAAAATCATTTTTAATTTCTAAAAATAGATATAAATCTCAAAAATCATTATAAATTTCTAAAAATAATTATAAATTAATAAAATAATTATAAATTAATAAAATAATGATAGATTAATAAAATAATTATAAATTTCTAAAATCATTTTTAATTTCTAAAAATAGATATAAATCTCAAAAATCATTATAAATTTCTAAAATAAATTATGAATTAATAAAATAATTATAAATTTCTAAAATCATTTTTAATTTCTAAAAATAGATATAAATCTCAAAAATAATTATAAATTTCTAAAAATAATTATAAAGTAATGAAATAATTATAAATTTCTAAAATCACTTTTAATTTCTAAAAATAGATATAAATCTCAAAAATCATTATAAATTTCTAAAAATAATTATAAATTAATAAAATAATTATAAATTTCTAAAATCATTTTTAATTTCTAAAAATAGATATAAATCTCAAAAGTCATTATAAATTTCTAAAATAAATTATGAATTAATAAAATAATTATAAATTTCTAAAATCATTTTTAATTTTTAAAAATAGATATAAATCTCAAAAATCATTATAAATTTCTAAAAATAATTATAAATTAATGAAATAATTATAAATTTCTAAAATCATTTTTAATTTCTAAAAATAGATATAAATCTCAAAAGTCATTATAAATTTCTTAAAATAATTATGAATTAATAAAATAATTATAAATTTCTAAAATCATTTTTAATTTCTTAAAATAGATAAAAATATCAAAAATAATTATAAATTTCTAAAAATAATTATGAATTCGAAATTTCAATAATTTACATAAAATACCCAACTCAAAATCAAATACCATTGAACAATAAAATTAGAAATAAATTTCTAAAACAAATAAATTTCTAAAATTATATATTTATAATTACCTAAAACAAAACAACAAAAAACAAATTCAATTAAAATTAAATATTCAAAATCAAAATCCAAATCCAATTAAACAAAAAAAATTCAAAATCAAAATCCAATTCCTATTAAACCAAAAATTCAAAATCAAAATCCAAATCCAAATCCAATCCAAATCCAAATCCAATTAGAAATTCAAATCCAAATCCAAACACATTCTAATAGCCTAAATCTATTCAAATCCTAAAATCTAAATTCCAATATCCTAAATCCACAAATCTAACTAATAAGCCCTATAAACCTATATTGAATCATTGAAAACTTACAAATTTCTTTGATTGTTGGCCTTTGGTGTATGGTTTGACGAAATTTGGGACGAAATCGAAGGTTTGGGAGGAGTTGAAGAATTTCCGAGATTTTTTTTCGTTTTTGCGAATGAGTTCGCGAGGAAGACGATGGGTTATTTAACCTGAGGTTCCGACGGATTTCCGACGGATTAGGGAGACACGTGTTTGAGTGACCAATGAAGAGACATGCATGTTTCATTTATCCGTTGGAAATTTATGATGGATTACCGACGGATACGCGAAATTTTAGTTTGCCCGCGAGATGAAAATAAAGTTGCTGCGTAAAATTTTGGTATCTGTTGGAAATCTGTCATAATTTTCTGATGGATTTCCAACGGATACACGAAACATGCATCTCTCTTCATTGGTCACTCAAATACGTGTCTCCCTAAATCCGTCAGAAATCCGTCAGAAATGTCCGATGGATTGTCGATGGATACACGAAACATGAATGTCTCTTCATTGGTTAGTCAAACACGTGTTTCCCTAACTCCGTCGGAAATCCGTCAGAAATGTCCGATGGATTTCCGACGGGTTTGTGGTTTCGTGGTTTTTTTCGATCCGTTTCGGTTGGTACAGTTACTATCATGATTGTAAGATGATTTCAAAGATAAATTCCTTTAAAACATCAATCTTAGTATCAAATTCATAACATTAACTTATTTTAATAACGTTTCTTAAACATCTCTATGTAAGTATATGTCTCTATATGGAACTCTTCCGGTTAAATTATGAAAAATTGGTATATCATCTTTATTATGTCATCTACAAGTTTATTTCATCACATTTCTTTTACAATAGTTGTTACAATTGTATCTTGAGGTTTGTTCTTCGTGAAATTTTGAATTTCGATAACGAATCCCTAAACCCGTCGGAAATCCGTCGAAAATTACCGACGGAGCTCCGATGGTCAACAAAAACCCGTCGGAAATCCGTCAGACATTTCCGATGGATTTCCGATGGGTTTAGGGTTTAGACGTGTCAGTTTTTAAGGTTTGAGTGACCAATGAAGAGATCTGCATTATCCGACGGATTTCCGACGGATTTGTGGTTTCATGGGTTTAGGATTTTTTGGGCTTTTTTTTTGTTTTGAATGGAGGAGTATGGAAACATATATAAAAGAGTGCTTACCATCGGAAATCCGTCAGAAATCCATCGGTTTTGAAATGGCTATTACAACGGCTATATAAACGTTCATATATTCCGACGGATTTTCGATATGTCAGAAAAAATTGACAGATTTTTGACGGATTTCTGACGGTTTTAAACGGCTATTACAATGGCTATATTAACGTTCATATATTACAACGGCTATATTATCAATTTTCATGTTTGTCGGAAATTCGTCGGAAAGCCATCAGTTTTTTCCGATGGAATTATATTCCGTCGGTTTTGCGGTAGATTTCTAGTAGTGTTGGGACTTCATGGGGATAAAGAAAGGGAAAAATACAAAACGAAACTTGGCCATAGAGAGTGATACTATTGTCAGAATCTTCGACAGTGGGATTTGGCCAGAATCTGAGAGCTTCTCTGACAAATGCTTTGGTCCTCCTAAGAAATGGAAAGGTGTTTGTTCCGGTGGTAAAAACTTCACCTTCAACAACTAACTCTCTTAAATTAATTTCTCTCTTTAAAGATCAGTATTGTTGTTAGTCGAATCTTGAGATATATTTGCCATGAGATTATTTTGAGTTTCGACATAGAATCTTTTGGCTACGTTATGAAAGTTAATATTATTGATCTGTTTACGATGTTTCAGCAAGTTGATAGGAGCAAGAGACTATACAAGCGAAGGCGCTAGGGACAGTGTAGGCCACGATACATACACAGCATCCACGGCGGCTGGGAATGAAGTCCCCAATACAAGCTTCTTGGGAATTGGGAATGGAACAGCAAGAAGCAGCGTTCCAGCCTCTAGAATCGCAGCTTACAAAGTCTGTACGAGGACACGGTGTAACTCTGCATCTATATTGTCTACGTTCGATGACGCAATCGCAGATGGTGTCGACATCATCAGCACCTCAATGGGATCCACCCCTTCCATATACGAAATGGACACGATTGCAATTGGTGCTTTTCACTCTATGGCGAAAGGGATTCTCACTGTGCAGGCAGGCAGTAACTTCGGTCCATATCTGAAGACTGTCGGGAGCATAGCCCCGTGGATCTTAACTGTTGCAGCCAGCAACACAAACCATGAAATTGTCACTATAGTCATTCTTGGAAATGGCAAGACACTTTCCGTGAGTATCAAGTAACAATTTCATTATACAATGACTCTTGGTGTTCCTTAACAGGGAAAATCAATCAATGCTTTCGATCTAAAAGGAAAACAGTATACCCAAAACCCTAAACTCTAAATTCCAAACCCCAAACCCTAAACCCTAAACCCTAAAACCTAAACTCCAAACCCCAAAACCCTAAAACCTAAACCATAAACCCTAAACACTAAACCCTAAACCCTAAACCTTAAATACTAAACCCTAAACCCTAAACCCTAAACCTTAAACCCTAAACCGTAAAACCTAAACCTTAAACCCTAAACCCTAAATCCCAAACCTTTAACCTTAAACTGTAAACCTTAAACCTAAAAACCCTAAACCCTAAATCACAAGTCCGAAACCCTAAACGCTAAACCCTAAACTCTAAACCCTAAATCCAAAACCCTAAACCTCAAACCATAAACCTTAAACCTAAACCCTAAACCCTAAAACCTAAATCCGAAACCCCAAACCCTAAAACCTAAATCCTAAACCCTAAACTCTAAACCCTAAACCCTAAACCCTAAACCCTAAACCCTAAATCCTAAACACTAAACCCTAAACTCTTAATCCCAAACACTAAATCCTAAACCCTAAACCATAAAATTTATACCCTAAACCCTAAACCCTAAATTAAACCCTAAACTCTAAACCCTAAACTTTACACCCTCAATCTTAAACCCTAAACCCTCTACCCTACACTCTAAACCCTAAACCCTAAACACCAAACCCTAAACTTTAAACCGTAAACCCTAAGTACTAAACCTTAAACACAAAGTCCTAAATCCTAAACCCTAAACCCTAAACCCTAAACCCTAAACTCTAAACCCTAAACCCTAAACCATAAACCCTAAACCCTAAACTTTAAACCCTAAACCCTAAGTCCTAAACCCTAAACTCTCCACCCTAAACACTAAATCCCTACACCCTAAACTCTAATCCTTAATCCCAAAATCTTAAACCCTAAACCTTAAACCTTAAACCCAAAACCGTAAACCCTAAAACCTAAACCCTAAACCCTAAATCCTAAACCTTAAACCTTAAACCCTAAACCTTAAACCTAAAACCCTAAACCCTAAACCCTAAATCACAAGTCCCAAACCCTAAACGCTAAACCCTAAACGCTAAACCCTAAATCTCAAACCCTAAACCTCAAACCATAAATCTTAAACCTTAAACCTTAAACCCTACACCCTAAATCCCAAGCCCCAAACCCTAAACGCTAAACCCTAAATCCTAAACTTTATACCCGACACCCTAAACCCGAAATCCCAAACCCCAAAACCTAAATGCTAAACCCTAAACCCTAAACTTTACCCGACACCCTAAACCAGAAATCCCAAACCCCAAAACCTAAATGCTAAACCCTAACCCCTAAACTTTATACCCTAAATCCCAAACCTCAAACCCTAAACCCTAAACCCTAAACCATAAACCTTAAATCCTAAACCCCAAACCCTAAACCATAAACCCTAAACTCTAAACTCTAAAACCTAAACCCTAAATCCCATACCCATAACTCTAAACCCTAAACCCTAAACCCTCAACCCTAACTCCTAAACCCAAACTCCTAAACCCAAAACTCTAAACACTAAATCCAAACCCCAAACCCTAAACGCTAAACCCTAAACCCTAAACTCTACACTTTATACCTTAAACGCTAAACCCTACACACAAATATTTATACTCTAAATCCCAAACCCTAAACCCTAAAACCTAAACCCTAAACTCTAAAACCTAAATACTAAACCCTAAACCCTAAACCTTAAACCCTAAACCCTAAACCCTAAACCGTAAACTTTATACCCTAAACCCTCAATCCTGAATCCAAAACCCCAAACCCTAAACTCTAAACCCTAAACCCTAAACCCTAAACCCTAAACCCTAAACCCTAAACCCTAAACCCTAAACCCTAAACCCTAAACCCTAAACCGTAAACCCTAAACCCTAAACCTTAAACCCTAAACTTTAAACCCTAAACCCTAAACCCTAAACCCTAAACCCTAAACCCTAAACCCTAAACCCTAAACCCTAAACCCTAAATCCCTAAGTCCTAAACCCTAAATCCCAAACCCTAAACCTTAAACCCTAAACCCTAAACCCCAAACTCTAAACTTTAAACGTAAACCCTAAGTCCTAAACCATAAACACAATCTCCTAAACCCTAAACTCTAAACCCTAAATCCCAAACCCTAAAACTTTAACCCTGAACCTTAAACCCTAAACCTTAAAGCATAAATTATAAACCATAAACCCTCTTCCTAAACCATAAACCCTAAACTCCAAACCCTAAACCTTAAATCCTAAATCCGAAATCCTAAACCTTAAACCTTAAACCCTAAATGATGTAGGCACCGGGTAGGTTGTCTACGAGCGGAAGGGTTGAATCGACTTGCTGGCCGTGCGGCACACTCTAGGGACTCGGTAAGCTGAACATGCGTGGATCGATCGTAGAACGATCGAAGAACGACGGGGGTTGATCGAAGAATGAACGTGGAACGATCGAGGATTAACCCTGGAATGAATGTAGATCGATTTGGGAAGTGATAGACGCCACACGACACTATGAACTGTTCCGTGATAAGTCTAGAGACACTGGATTCCCAAGGCTTTGCACAAAAGTGAAAGGAATGTCGGCTGCTTTCTTTCAAAGAAGAAAATACGAATACTATTAATCAAAGGGTGGTTTCTTACAACGCGGAGCCTTGGGTTTTATAAGAGAACCCTAGGGCAAACAATGTAACCTAGACAAAAACAACAAGAAGTCTAAAGCGAAACAACGGGGCGTGTAATTTAAAATGAAATCCAAAAATGGAAAGTTTGGTGCGAAATGAATTTCGTGTAGGCTGCAGAGACTAAAGCATTATGAGCTTGTAGATGATGTAAGGATGTGGTGACAAACTCGGTAATGCGCACTAAGGGTGTTGCTTCGTTAAAACCTTTCCTAGAAAACCCAATCGGAATAAATCGAGATAAGGAAAAAGAGTACAATTTCTTAGCACGTCTTTGTGTGTCTTCATCCTAGTGAAATGGTGAAGACACTTCTCCTGGATGCCAACTTGGCGCTCTATCCCTGTCCATGGTTCTAGCCTTAGCCGAGATGATGAAAACTGAGGTTTCGGTGCATCTTTGTAAAACCTTAGAAATAAGATGTCCTGCTTCTTGGACTGCAAGCAATTGTTGTCAGGGTATTTGTTGTCTCCATAGTGTCTCCTTAGTTCTGCATGGTCGCCTTCCGGTCCTTTCCCTATGCCCGGGAGCGTAGTGTGATCCTTTGTAGGTGCTAGCAGAGTTTCTTGAAGAATCTCCTTGGTGAGCAAGCTTACATTTAGTTCCTCATGCTTTATGAGTGTGAATAGACTCTCCAATAACTTGTTGAACTCCTTCCTTAGGCTTCGTGTTCCCAATCTCATCGTCGGGGATTGCCTCATGACCAGTATGTTGAATTCCTCAGTAGCTCCCGAGGAGTTGGTTCCTATGTCCTCATCATTCCCTCCCTCTTGAGAAGGTTTTGACCCCGGGTCGGCTGTTCCTGCATGAAAAGGAGATAAGTCAGATATATTGAAAGTTGGGTAACGTTTAACTCGTAATGGTCCGTCTCCTCGTGGGGATAGTTTGGATTTCCTCTGGTCGGGAAACCTTTCATGCCTCATGTGTAGCCACACCCATTCTCCAGGCTCGAATGTGATCTCCTTCCGTCCCTTGTCGGCCTGTTGCTTGTATTTATCGGTCCTCTTCTCTAGGTTGTCCTTAACTCGCTGGTGGAGTTTCTTCACGAATTCTGTCTTGGTTTCACCTGTGGTACTAGAATAAACAGCTTGGGGCAAAGGTGAGAGGTCTAATGAAGTCAAAGGATGTAAACCATAAACAATTTCAAACAGGGATTGTTTGGCAGCAGAATGTCTAGCATGGTTATACGCAAATTCAATATAAGGTAAACATGACACCCAATTCCTTAAATTCTTACCCACCGTCGCCCTCAGTAGAGTTGAGAGTGTCCGGTTTTCTACCTCAGTTTGACCATCGGTCTGTGGGTGGCATGTGGTGGAGAATAAGAGTTTAGTCACCAGCTTTCTCCATAACATTTTCCAGAAATGACCCAAGAACTTGGTGTCACGGTCCGAGACAATGGTTCGGGGTACCCCATGTAGACGTACCACTTCTTTGAAAAAGAGATCGGCTGTTTGAGTGGCGTCATTGGTCTTGTTACATGGAATAAAATGAGCCATTTTTGAGAATCGGTCAACAACCACGAAGAAAGAATCCTTGGAGTTGATTAGTGGCAAACCTAAGATAAAATCCATAGAAATATCTACCCATGGTAGGTTAGGAATAGGCAAAGGCATATATAAACCATGTGGATGTGACCAGGTTTTATTTTTCAGGCATGTGATGCACTTGGCACAGAACCTCTCCACGTCTCTCCTTAGATGCGGCCAATAGAAATGTTCCATGAGCACACTTAGGGTTTTATCTCGGCCGAAATATCCCATTAGGCCTCCACCGTGTGCTTCCCGGATTATTAAGTTTCTCATTGATCCTAGCGGTATGCACAGCCGCTTGCCTTGGAATAGAAATCCATCTTGTTGGTAGAATGTTCCCACAGCCGCTTTGCTTGTTCCTTGGTATAGTTCTTGAAAATCCGGATCAGCTTCATACAATCCCTTGATATGCTCAAATCCCATTATCTTTGCTTCCATGGTGTTGATGAGCGTTTATCTTCAGGACAAAGCGTTGGCTACAATGTTCTCCTTGCCTTTCTTGTATTTGATAATGTAAGAAAAAGTCTCCACAAACTCAAGCCAGTTGGCATGCCTCCTCTTGAGTGTAGTTTATCCCCTCAAGTGCTTGAGCGTCTCATGATCTGTATGGATAACAAATTCTTTCGACAACAAATAATGCTGCCAAGTTTCTAAGGATCTTACCAACGCGTATAGTTCCCTGTCATAGACCGGATAGTTTAGGGAGGCTCCGTTGAGTTTCTCATTAAAATATGCCACTGGTTTGCCATCTTGGGTTAAGACAGCTCCTATACCTGTACTAGAATCATCACATTTTATTTCTCACTAAAATATGCCACTAGAACCGGAGCGTGTGTTAGGCGGTCCTTGAGCTTGTTGAACGCTTTGTCTTGGGCGGGACCCCATTTGAACGCGACGTTATTCTTGATCACGGAAGTGAGGGGGGGGAAGCTAAAGTACTGAATTTGGGCACAAATCTCCTACAGAAACTGGCCAGCCCGTGGAAGCTTCTGACATGACCAATGGAGGTTGGGATCGGCCAATCCTGGATTGCCTTGATCTTCTCTTCATCGACCTTTAATCCCTGTGAACTCACAACAAATCCTAAAAACACAACTTGATCAGTGCAAAAGGTGCATTTCTTTAGGTTAGCATATAGGTGTTCTAGCCGAAGCGTTTCAAGTACTTGTTCCAAGTGAGACAAATGATCCATGAGACAAGTGCTATATATGAGAATGTCATCGAAGTATACCACAACAAACTTACAGATGTAGGCCCTCAGAACGTGGTTCATGAGCCTCATAAATGTGCTCGAAGCGTTGGTGAGTCCGAAAGGCAACACTAACCACTTGTATAGACCTTAATTAGTTTTGAAGGCAGTTTTCCATTCATCTCCTTTCTTCATCCTTACCTAGTGGTAATCACTTCTA
>CM051391.1:4861560-4897808 GCA_028015245.1 Cardamine occulta | reverse complement strand
AGATCAATCTTTGAAAAGATGCTGGCACCGTTAAGTTCATATAGCATGTCATCAAGTCGAGGAATGAGATGTCGGAATTTGATGGTGATGTTGTTGATGGCCCGATAATCCACACACATCCTCCATGATCCATCCTTCTTAGGCACCAAAAGTATTGGCACGGCGCAAGGACTCAAGCTTTCTCTAATGTACATCTTTGACATCAACTTTTGTACTTGCCGCTCCAACTCCTTGGCTTCCTCGGGATTGACTCAGTATGCGGCGTTGTTCGGCAGTGGTGCCCTGGGTACGAGGTCAATCTGATGCTCAATGCCCCTAATTGGTGGAAGACCGGGTGGTGTGTCCTTCGGGAACACATCAGTGAGTCCTTGAAGTTCCTCCGGATAGTCCTCTTGTCCTTGACCTGAGACTAAAATTTCCTTGAAGATCATTCGTAGTACCATGTCTTTTGATCCTAGTGTTTTAGAAAGAGCAGTAGGAGTAATATAAAGGTTAGCCCTAGTTACCTGGTTTCCTCGTTCCATAGTTTTCTGCATTTCATGAACCTCTTGTGGGGTAAGCGGCGCTAAACTATGTTTCTTATCCTTGTGCATGAAGGTGTAGTAGTTGGTGCGCCCATTGTGTAAAGCCACCTTGTCAAATTGCCATGGCCTGCCTAATAGGAGGTGTCCGAATTGCATGGGAACTACATCGCACACCACCTGGTCCGTGTACTTTCCAATGCTGAATAGAATGGTAACTGGTTAAGCCATCGAAGTCGGTAAGGCCGGGGATGCCTGGTTTTGGGAAGACCTAGCTTATCAACTAAATACTTGCTGGCCATGTTAGTGCATGAACCCCCATCAATGATCAAACTACATACCTTGGAGTTTATGGTACACCGGGAGTGGAATATATTTTCCCGTTGTATGGTTTCCGGGTTGTAGAGCGCGCTAAGTTTCCTTCTTATCATGAGGAGTTCTCCCTTTTTTGGGTATTCCACAACGTCGTCTTTGGAATCCTCGTGTTCACTGTCAGCCTCGTCTTGGGACTCGTAGTCACCATTGGACTTCAGAATCATCAACCGTTGGTTCGGGCATTCTCGGACATAATGTCCTTTTCCCTGACATTTAAAACATGTAATGTCTCGCGCCCTTTAGGGAGGAAGCTTACCATGGTCAGGTTTCGTGTCTTGAACTTGGAGTCTTCGGCAGTGGACTTCCCTTTGTCCATTGTCCGCGGGGGTGGATCTACGGGGTTTTACTCCTAGAAGCAGAAGCGGATTTCCTCCTAATATGTTGTTCTGCTTGGACCGCAAGGTGCAACAATTCATCGAAGTCGTCGTAAGGTTGCCTCTCCACTTTTCTTGCTATCCTATCATGTAGTCCATCAAGGAACTGAGCCATCAAGGTCTCCTCAGCGTCTTTGGTCTCCAATATATTCTTAAGAGTCTCAAACTCTTCAAAGTATTCTTCTACGGACTTCGCTGCTTGCGTGAGCTTCCAAAACCTCTTTTGAAGGTCATGGTGGAAATGAGCGGGTACATATCTCTTCCTCATACTGAACCTCATTTCTTCCCAATTAGTAATTGGGCCGTGTCTTAGCCTCATCCTCTCTGAGACATCCCTGTCCCATCATTCTAGAGCATTGTCCGTGAGTTGAGCCGAAGTTAAAGATACTTTCCTCACCTCCGAGTAGTTGTAGTACTCAAAGATATACTCCATTCGCTTCTCCGAATCCAAGTAGGCTTCCGGGTTGAATCTTTCCACGAAGGTTGGTGCTGTGAGTTTGACGTCTTTCCCTCCATGTCGTGGTTGGTCTTCATCCGGGCCTCAAAACTTCGCCTTATCATGTCTCCTCGGGTGTGGTTTATGGTAAGGATCGGGTGGGGGATCCACGTCTCCACCCCGTATATCACCGTCAGCATCTTCCTCCTGTGGCTGTGGTCTACGAGCGTGGGAAGGTTGTCCAATCATCATATGCTGAGCGTGGTTCTCCAAGCGTGCCATCCGGTCACTGACTGACCTAATCGCCTCGAGCTGCTGGGCCATGTTCACGGGTGCAGCTTCTTCTCCTATTGGATCCTGCGTGGGACAAGTAAAAGCCGATCAAGTGCTATGGAAAAGTAAAATTTATGAAATAGTAATAACTGGAAAATTTCCTTTTTTTTTTTTTTGAATGGTTGTGAATGATATACAATGCAGCCGAAATACTAACACTAGATATATATATATATATATATTTTAAATTGGGGCAGATGAAAACAATAGATCTATCACCCTAGCAATGATAGAACAACAAGCAAAGCAAAAGAATAAAACCAAAATAGCAATGAACTAATTAATAAAACGATTTTGTTGGTTTTTTTTTTGAATGCAAACGAACTAGAAGCGGTGATGAAAACATAAATAGGGATAGATACACCTGATACTTGGAGCCTAAGCTATGATACCAAGATGATATAGGCACCGGGTAGGGTGTCCACGAGCGGAAGGGTTGAATCGACTAGCTGGCCGTGTGGCGCTCTCTAGGGACTCGGTAAGGTGAACACGCGTGGATCGATCGTGGAACGATAGAGGAACGATCGAGGAACGACAGGGGTTGATCGAGAAACGAACGTGGAAGGATCGAGGATTGACCGTCGAATGAACGTGGCTCGATCGGGGAAGTGATAGATGCCACAGGAGACTATGAAGTGTTCAGTGATAAGTCTAGAGACACTAGATTCACAAGGCTTCACATACAAGTGAAAGGAATGTTGGCTGCTTTCTTTCAAAGAAGAAAATACGAATTTTATTCATCAAAGGGTGGTTTCTTACAACGCGGAGCCTTGAGTTTATAAGAGAACCTTAGGAAAAAAATGTAAATTAGACATAAACAACAAGAAGTCCAAAGCAAAACAACGAGGCGTGCAATTTAAAATGAAATGCCAAAATGGAAAGTTTGGTGCGAACTGAATTTCATGTAGGCTGCAGAGACTAAGGCATTCTGAGCTTGTAGATGATGTATGGATGTGGTGACAAGCTCGGTAATGCGCATTAAGGGTGTTGCCTCGTTAAAATCTTTTCCGAAAAACCCAATGGGATAAAACCGAGATAAGGAAAAATAGTATAATTCCTTAGCACGTCTTTGTGTGTCTTCATCCTAGTGAAATGGTGAAGACACTTCTCCTGGATGCCTAATTGGCACTCCATCTGTGTCCATGGTTCCAGCCTTAGCAGAGATAATGAAAACCGAGGTTTCGGTCCATCCTTGTAAAACCGTAGAAAGAATATGTCCTGCTTCTTGGGCTGCAAGCAATTGTTGTCAGGGCATTTGTTGTCTCCATGGTGTCTCCTTAGTTCTGCATGGTCGCCTTCCGGTCCTTCCCCTATGCCCGGGACCGTAGTGTAATCCTCTCTAGGTGCTAGCGGAGTTTCTTGAAGAATCTCCTTGGTGAGCAAGCTTCCCTTCAGTTCCTCATGCTCTATGAGTGTGAATAGTCTCTCCAATGACTTGTTGAACTCCCCCCTTAGGCTTCCTGTTCCAGACCTCGTCCTTGGAAGTTTCTTCATGACTGGTACGTGGAATTCCTCGGTAGCTCCCGAGGAGTGGGTTTTGATGTCCTCATCACTAAACCTTAAACCTTACTAAAATCTAAACCCTAAACTCTAAATCCCAAGCCCCAAACCCTAAACGCTAGACCGTAAACCCAAAACCCTAAACCCTAAATCTTCAACCCTAAACCCTAAACCCTAAACCCTAAATCTTAAACCCTAAAACCCAAGCCCCGAACCCTAAAACCAAGGTGGTAAACCCTAAAACCTTAACTTTATACCCTAAACTATAAACTCTAAAACCTAAATACTAAACCCTAAACCCTAAACCCTAAACCCTAAACCTTAAACCCTAAACCCTAAACCCTAAACCATAAACCCTAAACCCTAAACCCTAAACCCTAAACCCTAAACCTTAAACCAATACCCCAAACCCTAAAAGTTAAACCCTAAATCCTAAATCCCAAACCCCAAATCCTAAACGCTAAACCCTAAACCCTAAACTTTATACCCTAAATCCCAAACCTCAAACCCAAAAACCTAAACCCTAAACCCTAAACTCTAAAACCTAAATACTAAACCCTAAATCCTAAACCCTAAATCCTAAACCCTAAATCCTAAACCCTAAACCTTAAACCTTAAACTCTAAACCTTAAACCCTAAGTCCTAAACCTTAAACCCTAAGCCCTAAACCCTAAACCCTAAACCCTAAACCATAAATCCTAAAAACAAAATCCTTAAGCCCTAAACCCTAAAATCCCAAACCCTAAACCCTAAACATAAAGCCTAGAATGGGAAAAGAAAGGGGAGATAGTCTTTGACTGTAGGGAGTTCATGAAAGACCATAAGGTTCGCATTGCTCCAACCGCATTCAAAGATTATGCCTTAAGTTGGTTGGATCCGTTGGTTACTTCTACAAGAAGGGCTGGGGATCTACTGATAGAAACTTGGAACCAAATGAAAATCTTTATGAGGAAACTGTTCGTACCAAGCCATTACCATAGAGAACTACACCTAAAGCTAACGAATCTATCTCAAGGAAACAAATCTGTAGAAGAATACTATAAGGAGATGGAAACCTTGCTGACTAGGGCCGATGTTCAAGAAGATACTGAAGCCACTATGGCTAGATTTATGGGCGGTCTTAACCAAGAAATCATAGGACGACTTCAGGTTCATCACTATGTAGAAATGGAGGAGCTTCTACACAAGGCTATCATGTTTGAGAAACAACTGAAGCGAAGGAACCCAAGACTCGGATATAATCCACCAAGGTTCAACCAAACTAAAGAAGACAAGCCGATCAAGGATTACAAGCCATTCTCTAAGCCTAAACCAGAGGAGCCACTTCTTAAGGGCATTGATAAGGGATCAAGTACCAAGACCCGGGAAATACAATTCTTCAAGTGTAAGGGATTTGGGCACTATTTAAACGCTTGCTCCAACAAATGAACCAAAGTCATCCGAGCCAATGGAGAGTTAGAATCGGAAGAAGAAGAACTTTCTGAGGTTGAATCAGTAGAAGAACGTGTTGTGGTGGCAGTTCAATTATTGGTTACTAGGCGAACCTTGAATCTACATTCTAAGTTCGAGAAGAACGAACAAAGGGAAAACCTATTTCACACACGTTTCCTCGTAAACGAAAAGGTTTGCAGCCTAGTGATCGATGGGGGTCTATGGTAAGAGAAACTTGGACTAAAAGTTATCAAAAGAGCTAAACCGTATAAGCTACAATGGCTTAATGATGAAGGGGAATTGGAAGTGCAAAACCATGTTTTAGTACCTTTGTCCATAGGGAAATACAAGGACAAGATGCTGTGCGACATCCTGCCTATGAATGCTGGTTACATACTATTTGGAAAACCATGGCAATCCGACCGAGGAGTAATGCACGATGGCTTCACCAACCGGTACTCCTTTGAGTTTAAGGGCAAGAAAAATATCCTAGTACCATTGACTCCACAAGAAGTTCATTTGGATCAAATCGCCTTGAAGAGACATAAAACAACTACCGAATCCAAGATCAAGCAGCCAACCAATCTTATGGTCAAATCTCAAACAGGGAGTTACTCACCTGCCCTACTCTTTGTCTTTAAAGAATGCCTTAAAACTAAACAAACCATGCAGGATCTACCTAGCAAAATTCAGTTTCTTTTGCAGGAGTTCCGTGACGTGTTCCCGGAGGAGAATTCATGTGGATTACCACCCATCCGAGGAATAGAACACCAAATTGACTTTTTGCCCGGAGCTTCTCTTCCAAAAAAACCCGCCTATAGGACCAACCCTGTGGAAACCAAGGAGCTTCAACAACAAGTCACTGAGCTAATGGAGAAAGGACATATCCGTGAAAGCATGAGTCTTTGCATCGTGACCGTTCTACTTATCCCTAAGAAAGATGGAAGTTGGAGGATGTGTGTCAAATGCCGATCCATCAACAATATCACTGTAAAGTATCACCATCCAATACCTAGGCTAGATGATATTCTTGATGAATTGCATGGTTCTAGCATCTTTTCAAAGATAGATCTTAAAAGTGGATATCATCAAATTAGGATGAAAGAAGGGGATGAATGGAAAACGGCATTTAAAACTAAACATGGATTGTACGAATGGTTAGTTATGCCTTTTGGGTTAACAAACGCACCTAGTACTTTCATGAGGCTAATGAATCATGTCCTTAGGGCATTCATAGATCGTTTTGTGGTTGTGTATTTTGATGATATCTTAGTTTATAGCCGTAACCTAGATGACCACGTGGATCACCTTAGGAAAGTGTTGGAAGTACTTAGAAAGGAAACCTTGTATGTCAATCTTAATAAATGCACTTTAGGAATGGATAACCTTGTGTTTTTAGGCTTTGTGGTAAGTGCAGATGGCATTAAGGTAGATGAGGAGAAGCTTCAAGCGATTAAAGAATGGCCAAGTCCAAAGAATGTAGGTGAAGTAAGAAGCTTGCATCGCTTTGCCGGGTTCTATAGGAGGTTTGTCAAGGATTTCAGCATTATAGCAGCTCCACTTACCGAGGTCATCAAGAAAAATATTGGATTTAAGTGGGAGCAAGATCAAGAAACCGCGTTTCAAACCTTGAAAGACAAGCTTACACATGCCCCGGTTCTATCTCTCCCTAATTTCAATAAAAATTTCGAGGTTGAATGTGATGCTTTAGGAATTGGTATTGGTGCTGTTCTTATGCAGGAACAAAGGCCCATAGCCTATTTTAGTGAAAAACTTGGAGGCGCTACACTCAACTACCCAACTTATGATAAGGAGCTTAATGCGCTAATTAGGGCATTACATACATGGTAACATTACTTATAGCCCAAGGAATTTGTCATCCACACAGACCATGAGTCTCTTAAGCATCTCAAAGGACAACATAAGCTCAACAAACGACATGCCAAATGGGTTGAGTTCATTGAAACTTTTCCATACATGATTAAGTACAAAAAAGGTAAGGAGAATGTAGTAGCCGATGCTCTTTCTCGGAGGTACGTTCTTTTGAACTCTTTGGAGGTCAAACTACTTGGTTTTGAGCAAATACAAGAACAATATGTTGCTGATGATGACTTTAAAGAAATCTATGCATCTTGTGAAAAATTTAGTGTGGGAAAGTATTACAAAACCGATGGATTCTTGTTCTATAAAAATAGACTATGCATGCCTAACTCTTCTTTGCGAGACTTGTTTGTCAATGAAGCTCATGCAGGTGGCCTCACGGGACACTTTGGGACCTTGACCATACTTCAAGACCATTTCTTTTGGCCGCATATGAGAAGTGATGTCTAGAAAGCTTGTCAAAGATATGTCATTTGTAAGCAATCCAAATCCACTCCCCAAAACCACAGTTTGTATATTCCCTTACCCATCCCTTTGCATCCTTGGCATGACATTTCCATGGACTTTGTGATCGGATTACTTAAAACAAAAATGAGAAAGGATTCAATCTTTGTGGTTGTTGATAGATTTTCTAAAATGGCTAATTTCATCCCTTGTCATAAAACTGATGATGCCATTCATGTAGCTAGTTTATTCTTTAGGGAAATAGTTAAGCTTCATGGCATGCCTAGGACATTGTTTCGGATAGAGATACTAAGTTCCTTAGTCATTTTTTGGAAAACACTTTGGTCTAAACTAGGAACTAGGCTTTGTTTCTCTACAACTTGTCATCCATAATCTGATGGGCAAACTGAAGTAGTCAATAAGACTTTTTCTACACTATTGCATGCCATCTTTAAAAAGAAACTTGGGAAGATTGTTTGCCACATGTAGAATTTGCTTATAATCATGCTAGGCATTCCACATCCAAGTATGGGTTCAATCCCATTTCTACATGTGGATCTAATGCCTTTACCTTTGAATGAGAGGATAAGTCTTGATGGAAAGAAAAAGGCAGAGTTTGTTAAGCAGATCCATGAAAAGGTGCGGAGCAATATTGAACATAAGACCAAACTTTACACCGAACATGCAAACAAAGTCCGCAAGGAGTTGGTTTTTGAAGAAGGAGACTTGGTGTGGATTCATCTAAGAAAGGATAGGTTTCCTAATGAAAGAAAATCCAAGCTTATGTCCCGAATTGATGGACCGTTCAAAATCACCAAAAAGCTCAATAACAATGCCTACCAACTAAATCTCCAAGATGAAACTGATTTGAGGACAAATCCTTTTCAAGTGGAGGAGGATGATGTGAGCATGGGCAGCAAGGAGCTTGAACCGGATTCCCAAATGGACAAGGAAAGCAATGAGGATCAAGGGACGCATCATGAATCGGAGCAAGGACATAAAGATGAAGATTTGGACCTCTCCCTTGGCCCTATTACTTGGTCCAAGCAGGCCAAGCTCAACACAACTTTGCAACACCTCCTCAACACAATACCGGGCAGTTTAGGAGATGCTAATCCAACCACATTGGCTGTGATACAAGCTTCCTAAATATTTATCAAGAGAGGTGATTAGCTTGTACTCTTTTTCCCTTCGTTTGGTTTTGTCCCAATGGGTTTTCCAACAAGGTTTTTAATGAGACAAGGCCTCATCACTTGACCACAAGCCTCTTGATAAACCGAGGCCCATTTCTTCTTCTCAAAACCGCGGAATCTGAAGTCAAGGAGGCATTCAAAATGATTCAAAGTTTTAGTTTAATGCTTGTTAGAATTCCAAGAGTTGTTTATCATTTTCTATGCATTCCTTGAACCCTATATGTATCCGCTTATCTTCTTCTTATCAGATCATCAAACATTTTAATAAAAATCATTCTCATATCTTGTTTGATCAAACTCGCTTACTTAAAGTGTTCGGGTCTTTATTCCTTCACGCCTAGCAAGTCTCGATAGTCTTAGGGATTCTCCATAATCCTTAGGAAGTATCATTCACCTTCCACCCCTTGTTCGAAGTATTGGGTCTTCATCCTCTCCTGAACAAGTCTTGTAGTCTAAAGGTCCTTCATCACCTTTGGAAGTATCGCATCGATCCACCTTCGTGTTCCATCCACTCCACCTCGTGACGATCCTTGTACCGATCCTCGCCCGATCCTTGTACCGATCCTCGTCTGCTCCTCGTGATGGTTCCTCGTCCGATCCTCGTGGTGACCCCTCGTAACGATCCTCGTGACGACCCCTGCATGACCCTCGTCCCGAACACCAGTCCATTCCATACCTGATCGTCGTACCATTCCTCGCTCCATCCATCCTCACCTACATGCCGAACCACGTCGCCAACCCACGTCTCGTCTCGAGTCCTCTCGCGATAGACCCCTTCGCATTCTCGTGAAACCCCATTTCCGCAACCTAACTACCATTTCCGAGTTCTTACAACCTGTTGGAGATCATCCTAGGACTTGATACTACCCAGGATCACATCAAGTGGTATCAGAGCAAACTCCACACCAGGTTGTGTCTTACCCACTCAATACACCTCTTTACCTTCCGATCGAATTTGTCTATGACTATTTGAATTTTCATAAATATGTGGTGTTTGATAAAATCGTGAATCCAGTTTCTAAAGAACCTTTTACAAGTTTATTTTCTATTAAAATTGATTTCAAAAATGTTGGACACGATTTGATAATTTTATCTGACCGATTAACTTCACGTGTTTTCACGAAAAACGGTTTCTGCGAGTTTTAGTGTTTGGATTTTTATAAATTCGTTTTAAGCGCTAAAATCATAAGATTGGTTGGGTCTGTTTTGAAAAAGAGTCTAGTATCTGAGAAAATTGTTTCTAAAAATTTCAAACGCGTTTTGATATTTTTTTCGTTTCGATCAAACCAAACTGTCGCTTGGCCTGCAAGTAAATGTTCCAAGTCATTGAGATTGTTACATCTTGAGCAGTTTTACTTGTTACTTGTTTAAATCTGAACAGGTACCATGGTGGAAACCAGCCATGATGAAGGAGAGAGTCCGCAAACTCCAACAAACAACTTCTCGATTCATTTAGAGCCATGATGGATTAAAGCATGGCAACCATGAGGGCTGAGTTAGAGAGATCCATAAACGACCGACTTAGGAGGCAACCACCGCCTTCCGATGCTGAGTAATACTATAGCCAATCCTCTAGATCTCATCATTCAAGGAGAAGATGACCAAGAGAGGATCAACCCCTTAGAAATCACCAAGTCAATCCTCGAGACCCTCTAGCTTGTCTTAAGCTCGAAGTTCCACCTTTCCATGGAACCAATGATCCGGATGAATACCTAGAATGGGAAAAGAAAGTGGAGATAGTCTTTGACTATAGGGAGTTCACGCAAGACCATAAGGTTCGCATAGCCCCAACCGCATTCAAAGATTATGTCCTAAGTTGGTGGGATCAGTTGGTTACTTCTAGAAGAAGGGCTGGGGATCTACTGATAGAAACTTGGAACCAAATGAAAATTATTATGAGGAAACGGTTCAAACCAAGCCATTACCATAGAGAACTACACCTAAAGCTGAGGAATCTATTTCAAGGAAACAAATCCGTAGAAGAATACTATAAGGAGATGGAAACCTTGCTGACTAGGGCCGATTTTCAAGAAGATAATGACCCACTATGGCTAGATTTATGGGCGGTCTTAACCGGGAAATCATAGAACGACTTGAGTTTCATCATTATGTAGAAATGGAGGAGCTTTTACACAAGGCTATCATGTTCGAGAAACAACTGAAGCGAAGGAACCCAAGACTCGGATGTAATCCACCAAGGTTCAACCAAACTAAAGAAGACAAGCCGATCAAGGATTACAAGCCATTCTCTAAGCCTAAACCAGAGGAGCCACGTTTTAAGGGTATTGATAAGGGATCAAGTACCAAGACCCGAGAAATACAATGCTTCAAGTGTAAGGGATTTGGGCACTATTCAAATGCTTGCTCCAACAAATGAACCATAGTCATCCGAGCCAATGGAGAGTTAGAATCATAAGAAGAAGAACTTTCCGAGGCTGAATCAGTAGAAGAACGTGTTGCGGTGGATGGTCAATTATTGGTTACAAGGCGAACTTTGAATCTACATTCTAAGTCTGAGAAGAACGAACAAAGGGAAAACCTATTTCACACACGTTGCCTCGTAAACGAAAAGGTTTGCAGCCTAGTGATCGATGGGGGAAGTTGCACTAACGTGGCAAGTGGCAAGTGAGTCTATGGAAGAGAAACTTGGACTAGAAGTCATCAAAAGAGCTAAACCATATAAGCTACAATGGCTTAACGATGAAGGGGAATTGGAAGTGCAAAACCAAGTTTTAGTACCTTTGTCCATAGGTAAATATGAGGACGAGGTGCTGTGCTGGTCACATACTATTTGGAAAACCATGGCAATCCGACCGAAGAGTAATGCACGATTGCTTCACCAACCGGTACTCCTTTGAGTTTAAGGGCAAGAAAAATATCCTAGTACCATTGACTCCACAAGAAGTTCATTTGGATCAAATCGCCTTGAAGAGACATAAAACCACTACCGAATCCAAGATCAAGCAGCCGACCAATCTTATGGTCAAATCTCAAACAGGGAGTTACTCACCTGCCCTACTGTTTTTCTTTAAAGAATGCCTTAAAACTAACCAAATCATGCAGGATCTACCTAGCAAAATTCAGTTTCTTTTGCAGGAGTTCCGCGACGTGTTCCCGGAGGAGAATCCATGTGGATTACCACCCATCCGAGGAATAGAGCACCAAATCGACTTTTTGCCCAGAGCTTCTCTTCTAAACAAACCCGCCTATAGGACTAATCCTGTAGAAACCAAGGAGCTTCAACAACAAGTCACCGAGCTAATGGAGAAAGGACATATCCGTGAAAGCATGAGTCCTTGCGTCGTGCCCGTTCTACTTGTCCCTAAGAAAGATGGAAGTTGGAGGATGTATGTCAATTGCCGATCCATCAACAATATCATTGTATAGTATCGACATCCTATACCTAGGCTAGATGATATGCTTGATGAATTGTATGACTCTAGCATCTTTTCAAAGATAGATATTAAAAGTGGATATCATCAAATTAGGATGAAAGAAGGGGATGATTGGAAAACGGCATTTAAAACTAAATATGGATTGTACGAATGGTTAGTTATGCCTTTTGGGTTAACAAACACACCTAGTACTTTCATGAGGCTAATGAATCATGTCCTTAGGGCATTCATAGGTCGTTTTGTGGTTGTGTATTTTGATGATATCTTAGTTTATAGCCGCAACCTAGATGACCACGTGGATCACCTTAGGAAAGTGTTGGAAGTACTTAGAAAGGAAACCTCGTATGTCAATCTTAATAAATGCACTTTTGGAACGGATAACCTTGTGTTTTTAGGCTTTGTGGTAAGTGCAGATGGCATTAAGGTAAATGAGGAGAAGATTCAAGCGATTAAAGAATGGCCAAGTCCAAAGAATGTGGGTGCAGTAAGAATGCACAAGAAACCGCGTTTCAAACCTTGAAAGACAAGCTTACACATGTCCTGGTTCTATCTCTCCCTAATTTCAATAAAAATTTTGAGGTTGAATGTGATGCTTCAGGAATTGGTATTGGTGCTGTTCTTATGCAGGATCAAAGGCCCATAGCCTATTTTAGTGAAAAACTTGGAGGTGCTACACTCAACTACCGAACTTATGATAAGGAGCTCTATGCACTTATTTGGGCATTACAAACACGGCAACATTACTTATGGCCCAAGGAATTTGTCATCCACAATGACCATGAGTCTCTTAACTATCTCAAAGGACAACATAAGCTCAACAAACGACATGCCAAATGGGTTGAGTTCATTGAAACTTTCCCATACGTGATCAAGTACAAAAAAGGTAAGGAGAATGTAGTAGCCGATGCTCTTTCTCGGAAGTACGTTCTCTTGAACTCTTTGGAGGTCAAACTACCTGGTTTTGAGCAAATAAAAGAACAATATGTTGCTGATGATGATTTTAAAGAAATCTATGCATCTTGTGAAAAATTTGGTGTGGGAAAGTATTACAAAACCGATGGATTCTTGTTCAGTGAAAATAGACTATGGTGTGGGAAGATTGTTTGCCACATGTAGAATTTGCTTATAATCATGCTAGGCATTCCACATCCAAGTATTCTCCATTTGAAATTGTTTATGGGTTCAATCCCATTTCACATTTGGATCTAATGCCTTTACCTTTAAATGAGAGGATAAGTCTTGATGGAAAGAAAAAGGCAGAGTTTGTTAAGCAGATCCATGAAAAGGTGCGGAGCAATATTGAACATAAGACCAAGCTTTACACCGAACATGCAAACAAAGTCCGCAAGGAGTTGGTTTTTGAAAAAGGAGACTTGGTGTGGATTCATCTAAGAAAGGATAGGTTTCCTAATGAAAGAAAATCCAAGCTTATGTCCCGAATTGATGGACCGTTCAAAATCACCAAAAAGCTCAATAACAATGCCTACCAACTAGATCTCCAAGATGAAACCGATTTGAGGACAAATCTTTTTCAAGTGGAGGAGTATGATGTGAGCATGGCCAGCAAGGAGCTTGAACCGGATTCCCAAATGGAAAGGAAAGCAATGAAGATCAAGGGACGCAGCATGAACTGGAGCAAGGACATAAAGATGAAGATTTGGACCTCTCCCTTGGCCCTATTACTCGGTCCAAGTAGGCCAAGCTCAACACAACTTTGCAACACCTCCTCAACACAATACCGGACAGTTTAGGAGATGCTAATCCAACCACATTGGTTGTGATACAAGCTTCCTAAATGTTTGTCAAGAGAGGTGATGAGCTTGGACTCTTTTTCCCTTCGTTTGGTTTTGTCCCAATGGGTTTTCCAACAAGGTTTTTAATGAGACAAGCCTCTTGATAAACCGAGGCCCATTTCTTCTTCTCAAGACCGCGGAATCTGAAGTCAAGGAGGCATTCAAAATGATTCAAAGTTTTAGTTTAATGCTTGTTAGAATTCCAAGAGTTGTTTATCATTTTCTATGCATTCCTTGAACCCTATATGTATCCGCTTATCTTCTTCTTTTCAGATCATCAAACATTTTAATAAAAATCATTCTCATATCTTGTTTGATCAAACTCGCTTGCTTAAAGTCTTCGGGTCTTTATTCCTTAACGCCTAGCAAATCTCGATAGTCTTACGGATTCTCCATAATCCTTAGGAAGTATCATTCACCTTCCACCCCTTGTTAGAAGTATTGGGTCTTCATCCTCTCCTGAACAAGTCTGGTAGTCTAAAGGTCCTTCATCACCTTTGGAAGTATCGCATCGATCAACCTTCATGTTCCATCCATTCCACCTCGTGATGATCCTCGTACCGATCCTCGCCCGATCCTCGTACTGATCCTCGTCTGCCCCTCATGACGGTTCCTCGTCCGATCCTCGTGGCGACCCCTCATAACGAACCTCGTGACGACCCTTACACGACCCCCGTCCCGAACACCAGTCCATTCTGTACCTGATCATCGCACCATTCCTCGCTCCATCCAGCCTCACCTACGTGCTGAACCACGTTGCCAACCCACGTCTTGTCTCGAGTCCTCTCGCGATAGACCCCTTCGCATTCTCGTGAAACCCCATTTCCGCAACCTAACCACCATTTCCGAGTTCTTACAACCTGTTGGAGATTATCCTAGGACTTGATCCTGCCCAGGATCACATCACTAACCCTAAACGCTAAACTCTAAACCTCAAATTTTATTCCCTAAATCCCAAACCTCAAACCCTAAACCATAAATCCTAAACCTTAAACCCTAAATCTTTAACCCCAAACCTTAAACCCTAACACAACACCAAAACAGGGTTTTTACTACTGATTATTGCTACTGATTCCGCAGTCGCAAAATTTCCTGACTGTTTTGCTACTGAGTACCGACTGTTTGACGACCATTTGTTAACAGTCGCAAAACAGTCGGTATTTCGCCACCAAATTAATCAGTCGTTAAATAGTAGGACGTTTACGATTATATAGTGATTAAATTGTAGTCAAAATATGTAGTCGGTAATCAGTAGCAAATATAAAGAAAATGTCCCGACTGATTTGCTACGGAATAGCTACTGCATAGGAAATTAGATATACCAACCACCCAATGATTTCAACGTGTTTTTATAACTACTTTTAGCAACTGATTTGCTACTGAATTCAGCAGGTCGCAAATCAGTAGCGAAAAGTAGTTATAAAAATACGTGGAAATCATTTTGTGATTGGTGTACCTAATTTTCTCTGCAGTAGCTATTCCGTAGCAAATCAGTCGGGAAATTTTCTTTATATATGCCATACTTGAATTTTCTTCTCACAATTGTAGAAACACAAAGTATAGAAAGACATTATAAACACAAATCAAAGAGAGATTAAGGTTTCTCAACTCATTTATGTCAGGAAATAACAATTATGGTAATTCTCGTGAGTGGATATACCGTAGGTTCAATGAAGCGACAGGAAATCTCTCGGCAGAGTTCACATCGGGGGTGGATCAATTCTTGGCATTTGCAAATAGCCAGCCTCTAGGGCAGAGAAATCGGGGTATGTTTCACTGCCCTTGTCTTGTTTGCGAGAATGAGAAATTTATCTCGGGTACTAGAGTTTTGAGACATCTATATAGTAGATGATTTATGCTAGATTATTATATCTGGTATAAACATGGTGAAGAACTCGATATGGATTTAGGAATGAGTTATGTTGATAGGACGCATATTAGTGGGAATGAAAAAGTGGGTAATGTAGTAGAAGATAGGTATGTGGATATGGTGAATGATGCATTTCATGTTAATGTTAGTTTTGATAACTATCATCAGGATGGTAGTTATCAGAATGTAGACGAACCAGTACGTAATCATTCAAAAAAATTCTACGACTTGTTGGATGGAGCGAATACTCCATTATACGATGGTTATCGTGAAGGTCACTCGCAGTTATCCTTAGCTGCTCGAATCATGCAAAATAAGGCAGATCATAATATTGGTGAAAAGTTAGTGGATTCGATATGCGGAATCTTGACAGATTATTTACCTGAAGGAAACCAGGCAACCGGTTCACATTACGAGGCAGACAAATTGATGCGCAATTTAGGGCTCCCATGTCATGCAATTGATGTTTGCATCAACGATTGTATGATCTTTTGGAAAGATGATGAAAAGATTGATAAGTGTTGGTTTTGTAATTCAGAAAGATGGATGCCTAACGACCAAAACCATAGGTCCAATGTACCATATAGTCGTCTGTGGTATATGCCTATTGCTAACAGATTAAAGAGCATGTATCAGAGCGAGAAGACTGCATCGGCAATGAGATGGCATGCCGAGCACGAAGCAAATGAGGCAGAAATGTGTCATCCGTCTGATGCGGTGGAGTGGAAATATTTTCAAGACCAACATCCCCAGTTTGCAGAAGAACCCCGTCACGTTTATCTTGGATTGTGTACATATGGGTTCAATCCATTTGGCTTGTCAAAAAATCATTCCTTGTGGCCTGCGATCTTGACTCCGTATAATTTACCCCCTGGTATGTGCATGAATACAAAGTACTTGTTTCTAACCATTATCAATTCTAGGCCAAATCATCCGCGAGCTAGTCGCGATATCTTCCTCTGACCTCTCATTGATGAGTTAAAAAAACTGTGGTCTACTGGAGTCGATGCATACAATGTGTATAAGAAGGAAAATTTTTATTCTAAAGCGGTGTTGTTGTGGACGATAAATGATTTTCTGGCGTATGGCATGTTATCAGGATGGACGACCCATGGAAAATTGTCTTGTCCAATTTGCATGGCATATACAAAGTCTTTTTATCTGAAGCACGGAAGAAAGACGTGTTAGTTCGATTATCACCGAAGATTTTTCCCTCATGATCATCCTCCAAGGAAGAAACAAAAAAGACTTTTTGAAGAAGAGAGATGCTAGGAAAGATGATCCACCAGACTCTTTGACCAGTGAGCAAATTTATTCACAATGGTTGAAACGTGTAAATCCACCAAAAACAAAAGATGTTGGTGACAACGGTCACGATAAGAAGAAGCCTGGCTTTGGGAAACAGCATGACTGACACAAAGAAAGTATATTCTAGGAATTGCCGTACTAGAGGGACCTCAATCTCCAACACAATCTCGATTTGATGCATATAGAGAAGAATATTTTTGACAGCATCATGAATACTCTTATGCGTGTGAAGGGTGAATCAAAAGACACCATCCCGTCAAGATTGGATATAGAAGAATTATGTTCTCAGCCACATTTACATATTCATGATCAGGGTAGAGCCCCTTTTCCTCCATACTCATTGAAAGACGAAGCCATAAAAGCATTATTGGAATGTGTGAAACATTCGGTCAAATTCCCAGATGGTTGTGCTGATCTGGCGAATGAAACATTTTTTGGGATGAAGAGTCATGACTGCCATGTTTTTATGGAGCGGTTACTTCCATTTATCTATGCAGAACTACTAGACCGGAACGTCCACACTGCGTTACTTATAATTCGAGGAAAATAAATCACATAAATATGCATGTTAGTAATTTATATTAACCATTTGCAGTTTCAATATATAAATTATAGGCGTTGGAGCATTTTTTCGTGACTTATGTTCTAGAACTTTGCAGAAAAGTCGCATCCAAATTCTAAAACATAACATAGTTTTAATCCTATGCTATTTGGAAAAGATCTTTCCACCATCTTTTTTCGATGTGATGGAGCACCTACCTGTACATCTCCCGGACGAAGCTGAACTAGGTGGCCCCGTACAATACATGTGGATGTACCTTTTTGAAAGGTTTTTCAAAAAGTTGAAAGGGAAAGCAAAGAACCAAAGGTATGCAGCAGGATCGATTGTTCACTCTTATCTAAGGGAGGAGGTAGCTTATTTCATAGAGCACTATTTTCCCTCGATTATACAAACGAAATCAAGGTAAACGCTATAACTATTTAAAGGTTCACTAAGCCATTTGATATACACCTGCTAGCTATTATAAATTGATTTCACTACTTTGGTCAGGTTAACAAGATTCGCCGAAGGTGAAGTCCCCGAATATCATTTCGACGGAGTCCCCGATATATTTACTCATGTAGGTCGACCCTGTGGAAAAATTCATGAAAGCTGGCTTTCAGATAAAGATTATCGATCCACACATGCATATGTTTTGCGAAATTGTGGTTATTTTGAGCCACTTGAGAGGTATAATTTGGAATGTCTATAACTTACAATTAAATATAGTCCATATTCAATTTCTCATATATTTTTCTGCTGTTATATATAGTTTCTTCTAAGATTATATTAGTGTAAAATATCCGAACCTCTCCGAGAAAGAAATCCTGGTGAAAAGAGCTGAAGAATATCTTTCTTGGATCAAAAAATATTTATGTCTCTAAATATTTGAAATTTGAGGTTTTTACTTCAATATATTTGATATTGTCTATCTATATGCAGATTACTACCTGGAACACCGAGATTCCTTTTCCAACATGGGTGCTCGACATAATTCATGGACCGTGAATAAGGCCAAAACTTGGCCCATCTACAAGAGGATATTTGTTTCATACCAAGAATCACAGTGAGGGAAGAAAGACTTGTAACTATGGTGTATGTGTTACTGGGGAGAATTATAGCAATGCAGTTGAATGAGCTATTTCACCAGTATCTTAACTGATATCATAGAACTCGAGTATGAGGGGGTGGTTAATTTGAGAATCACACTTTTCAAGTGTAAGTGGTACAACCCTGTGATTGGTAGAGGAAGTCAGAGGAGTAATGGTGGGATTGTAGACGTTCTTCAATCGAGAAGATACTATAAATATGAACCTTTTATTCTTGGTACGTACACTCGTATACTCTTATGCATCTCTGGATACCATATATATTTGTATGTCTGAATGCTTCTATATATTGATATTGCCACCTCTCAAGCGGATCAAGTTTGTTATATCCCGTACCCATACCACCATAAACCAAAACTTTTGTGGCTAAATGTTGTTAAAGTCAACCCGAGGGGAAATATTTGAGGAGACTATGTAAACATGGAACCGACTCTTTTACAACAATAAACTGATGATCATGTAATGCTGACTACAATTGAAGATCTCGTAGTAGGCAATTCGCTACAAGGAGCAAACTCAGTTAATCTCGATTACGATGTTGGCGATCCGTAACCAGAAGACGAATTTATGTGTAATTTATCAGAATCTGATGATGACGATTGGGAAAGTGTAGCATCTTACTAATTATGAGAATATTATATGCTACCTAAGTTTTTTTTTGGATCAAATATGCTACCTAAGATATTTTATGTATTAGTATGTTATATAAGTTTAATTTTATTAATTATGAAAAATTTAAAGTTTTTTGCTGAAATTTTGGGGTGAAATTTTGATTCCCCGCCTAGATTTTGGGCTGAAATATTTTGGACGCGAATTAAAACCCTTATTCCTTTTTTTATACGTCACTTAGAGAAGAAATTTCATTTCTTTTTCTCTCTGAAATGTGAAACCTTAATCGATTCTATCCTCTTCCTCTCTTCATCGATCCCTGCTTTCTTTCCTCTTCCTCTCTTCATCAATCCGCGCTTTTTCTCCTTATTCGTCTTTCTGATGAGATCATGGAGCCGGATTCAACCAATGACGACCTAGAGCTGGCACAATAACTCTTGGTACCCATCTTGCCATCGGGAAATATCAATGCAAGGAAATGGAGAAGGCGCTTCAACCAATATGTGCCAAGAATCCTTAGCGTGGAAGGAACACAACGTGGAAGCACCAAGCCAGAAGACGAAGACCAAGGCTACTCCGTACACTTCCCCGAGGAGGATCGGACACCAAGCTTTAGGGAGAAAAGCTTAAGTGTCCTTACTCTTACCCAAGAGTAAGGATCCCCAAAGTCACCAAGGAGGAATACTCTTTTCCCTACTTCAGATGTTTCCCACAGGGTTTTGGTCCAAGAGAGTTTTTAATGAGGTTCTAAACCTTGGCGCATCCCATCTTCTTCCAAACACTAAGTATTCTTCGAAACGTCCATGACAAGTAATACTTAGTGTAAGGTGGGATATCTATCTATGAGGCCTATAGTTAAATAAAAGGTGTTATTTCTTTTAGTGCACATTAGGCCCAACCCAAGCCTTGTAAGGGTTAGTCCGCTTCATTTCACTTTCTAGAAGGCGCCTTAACCTCTATAAAAGATGTGCTTCCCCCTTGTAAAAACCACGCGTATAATCATTTTCATAATAGACTTATTCTATTTTTGGTTTATCCGCTTCCTCTTTCTCTCTTTGTCACCTGACATGAATAACTCGGTGAAGAAGAGCTCCGCCGTATCCTTGGCCTTTCCATAGCCTTGGTGTCACGTATCAACCCATATCACTTTCTTTAAAGTATTCCGACGAACCAAAACTCTCGGACTACTTCTCCATCTTCACTTCATCTTCCCTCTCCTCTAGAGAATAAACTGCCATCAAAGGACTCTATTTTCTATCCACCCATCGCTTCCAAACACTTACCCGAAACCATAGTTTAGATCCTCGAGGAATAACATTCCAATAGAACAAGTTTCTATCCGGATTCTTCCGTTGAGTAATAGATCTATAGTTGGACTTGGAATAGAGCTCCCAGTGGGTGAGATCCATCTCGTGGACTCCCTGAGTTCCTTTCCAATGCCCTAGTCTAATCACTCCACCCTTTCGCTTATCAGAGCTTGGAACCTCTTCCGACCCTTTCCTCGTTAAACTCCTCGTACCGGCTACCCGAGAACTACGAGGATCGTTCACGATGGAACAGAGTGACCCAAACACGTATCACTTTCTCTGTCCAATTTGAAACCCTAATCGATTCTCTCCTCTTCCTCTCTTCATCGATCTGCGCTTTCTCTCCTTTTCCTCTTTCTCTCCTCTGTCGAATCTGTTGTAATGGGTGGAAAAAGGAAGCGAACTCTCGTCCCTCCAGCTAACTCCTTAGTAAGAACGCTGGCTTCTCTACCAAAAGCTCTGTATGATTTTGTACCGAGAACGGTGACTGACCCACTGGTTCTCCCCAACAACCAACGTCAGCCGTCGGTGAGAGACTACCCTCTTCCAAAGCAGTTTTTCCTAGCCTCAGTGGCTCCGCCATCTGGTGCATCTCCTTCGGCCTCAACAGCTCCGCCATCTGCAGCGTCTGCAAATTGAGCTGCACCAACGCCTCCACTTTCCAGACCATCTCTGGCGACTCAAATTGGAAGAGTTGCATTTTCTGCAACTCAACCCACTCCAACGCATGAAGAACTTCAATCTCAAATGCCTTTAGATCAAGCAGCTCAATCTACTCATATTTCTCAGGCACAAAATTCATACAACACATAAGAAGAAGAAGAATTATCTGATCTCGGAGCTCTGCCTGAACTCAATCTCTCTGAAGACCAGATGGAGGCTCTTAACTCATTGCTTCTTGCGCCACAGCCGAAGAAAATCACTGTCCTTGATCCTGACTTCCTTGAGCCTGATTCAACTTGGTAAACTCGCTTTCTCTCTGTTACCTACCTATATTTGGTTTGGCTGAGATTCATGAGACATATAGTAATTAGGATATGTACAAACATATTAGAAATTCTAGAGATATTAATGATGATGTTTCGTTCTCTAATCCATTGGTTTGCTAGATATAGTGATGATGATGATTTGTATGAGTGATTCTGTAATCTCTAGCTAGATTTGGTTTGGCTGATTGTAATTTACCGGTTTAGCTCAGTCCTTTGGTTCTAAAAGACAAACCGGTTTATTTGTCATTGTAATTGAATTTGCAGGATCATGAATGAAATGATTTGTTTATGTGAACTCGATTCCATGGCAGATTCTATGATTGTTGCTCAATAACAATGATTTATATCTATGTCTTTGTAGGTTTGGTTATGACAAATCATATCTAACCCGGAAGATTACAAAGTGTTTTACCAAGAAGTTTGATGGCCCCTGCTATAGTTGGTCGAGTGTGCCTAGAGAAAGACAAGAACAATACTTTGTTGAATTCGCAGTAAGAATCTCTCTGCTGTAACACCAAACTTCTCTGTTTTTCTTGTATTTGCTTTAACGCTGATCTTTCTCTGTTGTTTGGTAGAAAAAACATAGATGGGATCCATCTTTAACAGGTTTGGTTCAAGAGCATTTCGAGTCTATAATTCAACTTCTCTTGAAAGACATGGTGAGCACTGCGAGATGTAGTGACGAGCAACCAAAATGGATCAATGATAAGATCTGGGTAGACATGAAAAAACATTGGAGCACTGAAGAACAAAAAGCAAAGAGTGCAACAACCTCAGCAACTCGGATGTCTGATCATAAAGGTCTCAGTGCTCACAAACACACATCTGGACAGAAGTCTTACTGAAAAATCGAACAAGAAATGGTAAGTCAGTTTTAACTTTACATTTACTTGGTGCTTGAATCTGTGATATATGGTTTTATGTTGTTAATGCTTTACATTTACTCTAACTAAGTTTGCTGATTTACTGATTTACTGATTCACCTTATCCTTTTCCCATTTCAGGTTGTTGAATTGGGGAGACCAGTGAGCTTCAGTGAGGTGTTCATCAGGGCTCATACCAAGAAAGATGGGACCTTTGTTGATCTGAAAGCGAAGCAAGTTGCTGAGACCTATACGAAGAAAAAGCAAGAGAAGTTGTCTGAATGTGACTCGGAAACCACAGACCTTTTGGATGGTCGTCATCCAGTGCTATCCATAGAAGAGGATAATAATCTCTTTATTCAGGTGAAGTGCTTCGTTTATGTTGTTATGTTTTGGAAATTGATTGATGATAGTGTCCGAGATTAATAGTCTTTATTTTCTTTTTGTAGCCTACAATCACAAATGATAGAGGAGAACTGTTTGGTTTTGGAAGCCTCAAGAATGTGCTCAAGGGAAAGGTACAAAACCCGGAAACCTCGACTTCTTTCCGGCAGATGCAACAACAGCTTCAAATGGCTGAAGAGAAGCTGATCTTATCGCACAACAAAAAGCAGAGAAAGCTCGAGTTGCAGCTGCTCAAAATGCCCATACCGAAGAGCTTGCGATTGTCCACAAATTCTTGTAAACCGATGAGCGATTCCTCACATTCCTCGCCCAAGACCCATAAGACTCACTTGTTTCTCACTTCTTTTGCTAAGTTCAAATTATGTTGTCTAAAACTTATTTCTTTTGTTTAAAAACATGAATATGTATGTTGTTGTTTGTGTTAATCTTAAGGTTTTTGTTTACTTTACAATTGTTTTTACTTTTCTTTATAGCTTCAACATTAAATTAAAATAAAAAAGCTAAACCCTAAACACTAAACCCAAAACCCAAAACCCTAAACAATAAAAAACAAATCTCTAAACCCAAAACCCTAAACCTTATATCCCAAACCCTAAACCTAAACCTTAAACCTTAAACTCTAAACCCTAAATTCCAAACCCTAAACCTTAAACCTTAAACCCAAAACCCTAAACCCTAAATCCTCAACACCAAACACTAAAACCTAAACCCAAAACCCTAAACTCTAAAACCTAAATACTAAACCCTAAACGTTAAACCTTAAACCCTAAACCCTAAACCCTAAACACTTAATCCAAACCCCCAACCCTAAACCTTAAACTCTAAAACCTAAATACTAAAACCTAAACTCTAAACCCTAAAACCTAAACCCTAAACCCTAAACCCTAAACCCCTACCCTTAATCCAAACCCAAAACCCTAAACGCTAAACCCTAAACCGTAAACCCTAAACTTTATACTCTAAATCCTAAACCCTAAAGCCCAAACCCCAAACCCGAAACACTAACCCGTAAACCAGAAACCCAAAACCCTTAACCCAAATTCCCTAACCCCAAAATCCTAAACACTAAAACCTAAACTCTAAACTTTATAACATATATCACAAACCTCCTACCTTAATCCCTAAACTTTAAACCTTAAACCCTAAATCCTCAACCCAAAACCCAAAACTCTAAACCCTAAACACGAATGTAGGTAATCTTAATTACCTCTCCAAATGTCCCTGACAGCGGAACGCAAGTAGGACATCCGCAAAATCAAATGCCTCGGCTCAGTTTCTAGGTAATCTTAATTGCCTCTCTAAATGTCGCTGAGAGCGGAACGCGAGTAGGACGTCTGCAAAATCAAATGCCTTGGCTCGGTTTCGAGATAATCTTAATTACCTATCTAAATGTTCCTGAGAGCGGAATGCGAGTAGGAACGTCGTCAAAATCAAATGCACCGGCTCGGTTTTGAGGTAATCTTAATTATCTCTCTAAAAGTCCCTGAGAGCGGAATGCGAGTAGGACATCCGCAATATCAAATGCCTTGGCTCGGTTTCGAGGTAATCTTAATTACTTCTCTAAATGTCTATAAAAGCGGAACGCGAGTTAGATGTCCGCAAAATCAAATGCCTTTACTCGGTTTTGACGTAATCTAAATTACCTCTTTAACAGTCCTTGAAAGCGGAACGCGAGTAGGAACGTCCACAAAATAAAATGACTCAGCTCGCTTTCGAGGTAATCTTAATTACCTATCTAAATGTTCCTAAGAGGGGAATGCGCGTAGGAACGTCCGCAAAATCAAATGTCTCGACTCCATTTTGAGGTAATCTTAATTGTCTCTCTAAATGTCTCTGAGAGCGGAACGCGAGTAGGACGTCCGCAAAATAAAATACCTCGGCTCTGTTTTAAGGTAATCTTAATTACCATTCTAAATGTCCCTAAAAGCGGAACAAGTGTAGGATCGTGCGCACAATCAAATGCCTTGGCTCGGTTTCGAGGTAATCTTAATTACCTCTCTAAATGTCATTGAGAGCGGAACGAGAGTAAGACGTCCGCAAAATCAAATGCCTTGGCTCGGTTTTGAGGTAATCTTAATTACCTCTCTAAATGTCCCTAAAAGCGGAACGCGTGTAAGATCGTCCGCAAAATGAAATGTGTCGGCTCGGTTTCGAGGTAATATTAATTGCCTCTCAAAATGTCCCAAAAGCGGAACGCGAGTAGGATATCCGCAAAATCAAATACCTCGCCTTGGTTTCGAGGTAATCTTAATTGCCTCTCTAAATGTCCCTGAGAGCAGAACGCAGTAGGACGTCCGCAAAATAAAATACCTCGGCTTGGTTTCGAGGTAATCTTAATTACCTATTTCAATGTCCATGAGAGCGGAATGCGAGTAAGAACGTCTGCAAAATCAAATGCCTCGGCTCGGTTTCGAGGTAATCTTAATTACCTCTCTAAATGTCCCTGACAGCGGAACGCAAGTAGGACGTCCGCAAAATCAAATGCCTCGGCTCAGTTTCTAGGTAATCTTAATTGCCTCTCTAAATGTCGCTGAGAGCGGAACGCGAGTAGGACGTCTGCAAAATCAAATGCCTCGGCTCGGTTTCGAGATAATCTTAATTACCTATCTAAATGTTCCTGAGAGCGGAATGCGAGTAGGAACGTCCGCAAAATCAAATGCGCCGGCTCGGTTTTGAGGTAATCTTAATTACCTCTCTAAAAGTCCCTTAGAGCGGAATGCGCGTAGGACGTCTGCAAAATCAAATGCCTTGGCTCGGTTTTGAGGTAATCTTAATTACTTCTCTAAATGTATCTGAAAGAGGAACGCGATTAAGATGTTCGCAAAATCAAATCCCTTTACTCGGTTTTGACGTAATCTAAATTACCTCTCTATTAGTCCTTGAAAGCGGAACGCGAGTAGGAACGTCTGCAAAATAAAATGACTCGGCTCGGTTTTGAGGTAATCTTAATTACCTCTCTAAATGTCCCTGAAAGAGGAACGCGAGTAGTACGTCCGCAAAATCAAATGCCTCGGCTCAGTTTCGAGGTAATCTTAAATGTCTCTCTAAATGTCCCTGAGAGCGGAACGCGAGAAGGACATCCACAAAATAATATGCCTCGGCTCGGTTTCGAGGTAATCGTAATTACCTATCTAAATGTCCCTGAGAGCAGAATGCGAGTAGGAATGTCCGCAAAATCAAATTCTTCCGCTCGGTTTCGAGTTAATCTTAATTACCTCTCTAAAAGTCTCTATAAGCAGTGCTCGAGTAGGAACGTCCGCAAAATCAAACGCCTCAGCTCAGTTTCGAGGTAATCTTAATTACCTCTTTAAATGTCCCTGAGAGCGGAACACGAGTAGGACGTCCGCAAAATCAAATGCCTTGGCTCGGTTCCGAGGTAATCTTAATTACCTCTCTAAATGTCCTTCAAAGCAGAACGCGAGTAGGACGTCCGAATAATCAAATACCTCGGTTCAGTTTCTAGATAATCTTAATTACCTCTCCAAATGTCCCTGACAGCGGAACGCAAGTAGGACGTCCGCTAAATCAAATGCCTCGGCTCAGTTTCTAGGTAATCTTAATTGCCTCTCTAAATGTCGCTGAGAGCGGAACGCGAGTAGGAGGTCTGCAAAATCAAATGCACCGGCTCAGTTTTGAGGTAATCTTAATTACCTCTCTAAAAGTCCCTGAGTGCGGAATGCGAGTAGGACGTCCGCAAAATCAAATGCCTTGGCTCGGTTTTGAGGTAATCTTAATTACTTCTCTAAATGTCTCTGAAAGCGGAACGCGAGTAAGATGTTCGGAAAATCAAATGCCTTCACTCAGTTTTGACGTAATCTAAATTACCTCTCTAATAGTCCTTGAAAGCGGAACGCGAGAAGGACATCCACAAAATAAAATGACTCGGCTCGCTTTCGAGGTAATCTTAATTACCTATCTAAATGTTCCTGAGAGGGGAATGCGAGTAGGAATGTCCGCAAAATCAAATGTCTCGACTCAGTTTTGAGGTAATCTTAATTGTCTCTCTAAATGTCCCTGAGAGCGGAACGCGAGTAGGATGTCCGCAAAATAAAATACCTCGGCTCGGTTTTAAGGTAATCTTAATTACCTCTCTGAATGTCCCTAAAAGCGGAACAAGTGTAAGATCGTCCGCACAATCAAATGTCTCGGCTCGGTTTCCAGGTAATATTAATTACCTCTCTTAATGTCCCTAAAAACGGAATGCGAGTAGGAGCGTCCGCAAAACAAATGCCTTGGCTCGGTTTCGAGGTAATCTTACTTACCTCTCTAAATGTCCCTAAAAGCAGAACGCGTGTAAGATCGTCCGCAAAATGAAATGTCTCGGCTCGGATTCGAGGTAATATTAACTGCCTCTCAAAATGTCCCAAAAGCGGATCACGAGTAGGATATCCGCAAAATCAAATACCTCGCCTTGGTTTCGAGGTAATCTTAATTGCCTCTCTAAATGTCCCTGAGAGAGGACGCGAGTAGGACGTCCGCAAAATCAAATGCCTCGGCTTGGTTTTGAGGTAATCTTAATTACCTATTTCTATGTCCATGAGAGCGGAATGCGAGTAAGAACATTTGCAAAATCAAATGCCTCGGCTCGGTTTCGAGGTTATCTTAATTATCTCTCTAAATGTCATTGACAGCGGAACGCAAGTAGGACATCCACGAAATCAAATGCCTCGGCTCAGTTTCTAGGTAATCTTAATTGCTTCTCTTAATGTCGCTGAGAGCGGAACGCGGGTAGGACGTCTGCAAAATCAAATGCCTCGGCTCGGTTTCGAGATAATCTTAATTACCTCTCTAAATGTTCCTGAGAGCAGAATGCGAGTAGGAACGTCCGCAAAATCAAATGGCTTGGCTCGGTTTCGAGGTAATCTTAATTATTTCTCTAAATGTCTCTAAAAGCGGAACGCGAGTAAGATGTCTGCAAAATCAAATCCCTTTACTCGGTTTCAACGTAATCTAAATTACCTTTCGAATAGTCCTTGAAAGCGGAACGCGAGTAGGAACGTCCACAAAATAAAATGAATCGGCTCGGTTTAGAGGTAATCTTAACTACCTCTCTAAATGTCCCTGAAAGAGGAATGCGAGTAGTAAGTCCGCAAAATCAAATGCCTCGGCTCAGTTTCGAGGTAATCTTAGTTACCTCTTTAAATGTCCCTGAGAGCGGAACGCGAGTAGGACGTCCGTAAAATCAAATGCCTTGGCTCGGTTCTGAGGTAATCGTAATTACCTCTCTAAATGTCCTTCAAAGCAGAACGCGAGTAGGACGTCCGAATAATCAAATGGCTCGGCTCGGTTCCGAGGTAATCTTAATTACCTCTTTAAATGTCCCTGAGAGGGGAACACGAGTAGGACGTTCGCAAAATCAAATGTCTCAGCTCGGTTTCGAGGTAATCTTAATTATCTCTCTAAATATCCCTGAGAGCGGAATGCGTGTAAGATCGTCCGTAAAATGAAATGTCTCGGCTCGGTTTCGAGGTAATATTAATTGCCTCTCAAAATGTCCCGAAAGCGGAACGCGAGTAGGATATCCGCAAAATCAAATATCTCGCCTTCGTTTCGAGGTAATCTTCATTGCCTCTCTAAATGTCCCTGAGAGCAGAACGCAGTAGGACATCCACAAAATCAAATGCCTCGGCTTGGTTTCAAGGTAATCTTAATTACCTATTTCAATGTCCATGAGAGCAGAATGCGAGTAAGAACGTCTGCAAAATCAAATGCCTCGGCTCGGTTTCGAGATAATCTTAATTACCTCTCTAAATGTCCCTGACAGCGGAACGTAAGTAGGACGTCCACAAAATCAAATGCCTCGGCTCAGTTTCTAGGTAATCTTAATTGCCTCTCTAAATGTCGCTGAGAGCGGAACGCGAGTAGGACGTCTGCAAAATCAAATGCCTAGGCTCGGTTTTGAGATAATCTTAATTACCTATCTAAAGGTCCCTTAGAGCGGAATGCGAGTAGGACGTCCGCAAAATCAAATCCCTTGGCTCGGTTTCAAGGTAATCTTAATTACTTCTCTAAATGTCTCTGAAAGCGGAACGAGAGTAAGCTGTCCGCAAAATCAAATCCCTTTACTCGGTTTCAAAGTAATCTAAATTACCTCTCTAATAGTCCTTGAAAGCGGAACGCGAGTAGAAACGTCCACAAAATAAAATGCCTCGGTTCGGTCTCGAGGTAATCTTAATTACCTCTTTAAATGTCCCTGAAAGAGGAACGCGAGTAGTACGTCCGCAAAATCAAATGCCTCGGCTCAGTTTCGAGGTAATCTTAATTGTCTCTCTAAATGTCCCTAAGAGCGGAACGTGAGTAGGACGTCCGCAAAATCAAATGCCTCGGCTCGGTTTGGAGGTAATCGTAATTACCTATCTAAATGTCCCTGAGAGCAGAATGCGAGTAGAAACGTCTGCAAAATCAAACTCCTCCGCTCGGTTTCGAGTTAATCTTAATTACCTCTCTGAAAGTCTCTGTAAGCAGTACTCGAGTAGGAACGTCCGCAAAATCAAACGCCTCAGCTCAGTTTCGAGGTAATCTTAATTACCTCTTTAAATGTCCTTGAGAGCGGAACGCGAGTAGGACGTCCGCAAAATCAAATGTCTTGGCTCGGTTCCGAGGTAATCTTAATTACCTCTCTAAATGTCCTTCAAATCAGAACGCGAGTAGGACGTCCGAATAATCAAATGCCTCGGCTCGGTTTTCAGGTAATCTTAATTACCTCTTTAAATGTCCCTGAGAGCGGAACGCGAGTAGGACGTCCGCAAAATCAAATGTCTCAGCTCAGTTTCGAGGTAATCTTAATTATCTTTCTAAATATCCCTGAGAGCGGAACACCAGTAGGACGTCCGCAAAATCAAATGTCTCTGGTCGGTTTCGAGGTAATCTTAATTACCTCTCTAAATGTCCCTAAAAGCGAAACGCGTGTAAGATCGTCCGCAAAATCAAATGCCTCGGCTCGGTTTCGAGGTAATATTAATTACCTCTCTAAATGTCCCTAAAAGCAGAACGCGTGTAGGATCGTCCGTAAAATAAAATGCCTGGGCTCGGTTTCGAGGTAATACTAATTTCGACTCTTAATGTCCCTAAAAGCGGAACGCGAGTAGGATGTTAACAAAATCAAATACCTCGGCTCGGTTTCGAGGTAATCTTAATTACCTCTCTAAATGTCCCTGAGACGGAACGCGAGTAGGATGTCCGCAAAATCAAATGCCTTGGATCGGTTTCGACGTAATCTTAATTACCTCTCTAAAAGTCCTTGAGAGGGAAACACGAGTAGGAACGTCCACAAAATCAAATGTCTCGGCTCTGTTTCGAGGTAATCTTAATTACCTCTCTAAATGTCTTTGAGAGCGGAACGTGAGTAGGATGTCCGCAAAATAAAATGCCTCGGCTCGGTTTTGAGGAAATCATAATTACCTCTCTAAATGTTCCTAATAGCGGAACGTGTGTAGGATCGTACGCAAAATCAAATGCCTCGGCTCGGTTTCGAGATAATATTAATTATGTCTATTAATGTCCTTAAAAGCGAAACGCGAGTAGAATGTCCGCAAAATCAAATGCCTCGGCTCGGCTTCGAGGTAATCTTAATTACCTCTCTAAATGTTCCAGAGACGGAACGCGACTAGGATGTCCGCAAAATCAAATGCCTAAGCTTGGTTTCGGAGTAATCTTAATTACCTATCTAAATGTTCCTAAGAGGGGAATGCGAGTAGGAACATCTGCAAAATCAAATGCCTCGACTCGGTTTTGAGGTAGTCTTAATTACCTCTCTAAATGTCCTTGAGAGCGGAACGCGAGTAGGACGTCAGAAAAATAAAATGCCTCGGTTCGGTTTTAAGGTAATCTTAATTACCTCTCTAAATGTCTCTAAAAGTAGAACGCGTGTAGGATCGTCCGCAAAATCAAATGCCTCAGCTCATTTTCGAGGTAATATTAATTACCTCTCTTTATGTCCCTAAAAGCGGAACGCGTGTAGGATCGTCCGCAAAATCAAATGCCTCGGCTCATTTTCGAGGTAGCTTACTTACCTCTCTAAATATCCCTAAAAGCGGAACGCATGTAGAATCGTCCGCAAAATCAAATGCCTCGGCTCGGTTTCGAGGTAATATTAATTACGTCTCTTAATGTCCCTAAAAGCAGAACACAAGTACGATGTTCACAAAATCAAATACCTCGGCTCGGTTTCGAGGTAATCTTAATTACCTCTCTAAATGTCCCTGAGACGGAACGCGAGTAGGATGTCCGCAAAATCAAATGCCTTGGATCAGTTTCGACGTAATCTTAATTACCTCTCTAAAAGTCCTTGAGAGGGAAACACGAGTAGGAACGTCCACAAAATCAATTGTCTCGGCTCTGTTTCGAGGTAATCTTAATTACCTCTCTAAATGTCTTTGAGAGCGGAACGTGAGTAGGTTGTCCGCAAAACAAAATGCCTCGGCTCGGTTTTGAGGAAATCTTAATTACCTCTCTATATGTTCCTAATGGCGGAACGCGTGTAAGATCGTACGCAAAATCAAATGCCTCGACTCGGTTTCGAGATAATATTAATTACGTCTCTTAATGTCCTTAAAAGCAGAACGCGAGTAGAATGTCCGCAAAATCAAATGCCTCGCTCGGTTTCGAGGTATTATTAATTACCTCTCTTAATCTCCCTAAAAGCGGAATGCGAGTAGGAGCGTTCGCAAAATCAAATGCCTTGGCTCGGTTTCGAGGTAATCTTAATTACCTCTCTAAATGTTCTTGAGAGCGCAACACGAGTAGGACGTCCGAATAATCAAATGCCTCGGCTCGGTTTTGGGGTAATCTTAATTACCTCTTTAAATGTCCCTGAAAGCGGAACGCGAGTAGGACGTCCACAAAATCAAATGTCTTAGCTCGGTTTCGAGGTAATCCTAATTATCTCTCTAAATATCCCTGAGAGCGGAACACTAGTAGGACATCCGCAAAATCAAATGTCTCAGCTCCGTTTCGAGGTAATCTTAATTACCTCTCTTAATGTCTCTAAGAGCGGAACGCGTGTAGGATCGTCCGCAAAATCAAATGCCTCGGCTCATTTTCGGGGTAGCTTACTTACCTCTCTAAATATCCCTAAAAGCGGAACGCGTGTAGGATCGTCGACAAAATCAAATGCCTCGGCTCGGTTTCGAGGTAATATTAATTACGTCTCTTAATGTCCTAAACCCTAAAGCCCAAACCCCAAACCCGAAACACTAACCCGTAAACCAGAAACCCAAAACCCTTAACACAAATTCCCTAACCCCAAAATCCTAAACACTAAAACCTAAACTCTAAACTTTATAACATATATCACAAACCTCCTACCTTAATCCCTAAACTTTAAACCTTAAACCCTAAGTCCTCAACCCAAAACCCAAAACTCTAAACCCTAAACACGAATGTAGGTAATCTTAATTACCTCTCCAAATGTCCCTGACAGCGGAACGCAAGTAGGACATCCGTAAAATCAAATGCCTCGGCTCAGTTTCTAGGTAATCTTAATTGCCTCTCTAAATGTCGCTGAGAGCGGAACGCGAGTAGGACGTCTGCAAAATCAAATGCCTTGGCTCGGTTTCGAGATAATCTTAATTACCTATCTAAATGTTCCTGAGAGCGGAATGCGAGAAGGAACGTCGGCAAAATCAAATGCACCGGCTCGGTTTTGAGGTAATCTTAATTACCTCTCTAAAAGTCCCTGAGAGCGGAATGCAAGTAGGACGTCCGCAATATCAAATGCCTTGGCTCGGTTTCGAGGTAATCTTAATTACTTCTCTAAATGTCTATAAAAGCGGAACGCGAGTTAGATGTCCGCAAAATCAAATGCCTTTACTCGGTTTTGACGTAATCTAAATTACCTCTTTAACAGTCCTTGAAAGCGGAACGCGAGTAGGAACGTCCACAAAATAAAATGACTCCTCTCGCTGCCGAGGGAATCTTAATTACCTATCTAAATGTTCCTAAGAGGGGAATGCGCGGAGAAACGTCCGCAAAATCAAATGTCTCGACTCCATTTTGAGGTAATCTTAATTGTCTCTAAATGTCTCTGAGAGTGAACGCGAGTAGGAGCGTCCGCAAAAATAAAATACCTCCTCTCGTTTAAGGTAATCTTAATTACCTTCCTTAAATGTCCCTAAAAGAACAAGTGTAGGATCGATGCAATCAAATGCCTCGGCTCGGTTTCCAGGTAATATTAATTACCTCTCTTAATGTCCCTAAAAGCGGAATGCGAGTAGGAGCGTCCGCAAAACAAATGCCTTGGCTCGGTTTCGAGGTAATCTTAATTACCTCTCTAAATGTCATTGAGAGCGGAACGAGAGTAAGACGTCCGCAAAATCAAATGCCTTGGCTCGGTTTTGAGGTAATCTTAATTACCTATCTAAATGTCCCTGAAAGCGAACGTGTAAGATCGTCTCACAAAATGAAATGTGTCGGCTCGGTTTCGAGGTAATATTAATTGCCTCTCAAAATGTCCCAAAAGCGGAACGCGAGTAGGATATCCGCAAAATCAAATACCTCGCCTTGGTTTCGAGGTAATCTTAATTGCCTCTCTAAATGTCCCTGAGAGCAGAACGCAGTAGGACGTCCGCAAAATCAAATGCCTCGGCTTGGTTTCGAGGTAATCTTAATTACCTATTTCAATGTCCATGAGAGTGGAATGCGAGTAAGAACGTCTGCAAAATCAAATGCCTCGGCTCGGTTTCGAGGTAATCTTAATTACCTCTCTAAATGTCCCTGACAGCGGAACGCAAGTAGGACGTCCGCAAAATAAAATGCCTCGGCTCAGTTTCTAGGTAATCTTAATTGCCTCTCTAAATGTCGCTGAGAGCGGAACGCGAGTAGGACGTCTGCAAAATCAAATGCCTTGGCTCGGTTTCGAGATAATCTTAATTACCTGTCTAAATGTTCCTGAGAGCGGAATGCGATTAGGAACGTCGGCAAAATCAAATGCGCCGGCTCGGTTTTGAGGTAATCTTAATTACCTCTCTAAAAGTCCCTTAGAGCGGAATGCGCGTAGGACGTCCGCAAAATCAAATGCCTTGGCTCGGTTTTGAGGTAATCTTAATTACTTCTCTAAATGTATCTGAAAGAGGAACGCGATTAAGATGTTCGCAAAATAAAATCCCTTTACTCGGTTTTGACGTAATCTAAATTACCTCTCTATTAGTCCTTGAAAGCGGAACGCGAGTAGGAACGTCTGCAAAATAAAATGACTCGGCTCGGTTTTGAGGTAATCTTAATTACCTCTCTAAATGTCCCTGAAAGAGGAACGCGAGTAGTACGTCCGCAAAATCAAATGCCTCGGCTCAGTTTCGAGGTAATCTTAAATGTCTCTCTAAATGTCCCTGAGAGCGGAACGCGAGAAGGACATCCACAAAATCAAATGCCTCGGCTCGGTTTCGAGGTAATCGTAATTACCTATCTAAATGTCCCTGAGAGCAGAATGCGAGTAGGAATGTCCGCAAAATCAAATTCTTCCGCTCGGTTTCGAGTTAATCTTAATTATCTCTCTAAAAGTCTCTATAAGCAGTGCTCGAGTAGGAACGTCCGCAAAATCAAACGCCTCAGCTCAGTTTCGAGGTAATCTTAATTACCTCTTTAAATGTCCCTGAGAGCGGAACACGAGTAAGACGTCCGCAAAATCAAATGCCTTGGCTCGGTACCGAGGTAATCTTAATTACCTCTCTAAATGTCCTTCAAAGCAGAACGCGAGTGGGACGTCCGAATAATCAAATGCCTCGGTTCAGTTTCTAGATAATCTTAATTACCTCTCCAAATGTCCCTGACAGCGGAACGCAAGTAGGACGTTCGCTAAATCAAATGCCTCGGCTCAGTTTCTAGGTAATCTTAATTGCCTCTCTAAATGTCGCTGAGAGCGGAACGCGAGTAGGAGGTCTGCAAAATCAAATGCACCGGCTCAGTTTTGAGGTAATCTTAATTACCTCGCTGAGAGCGGAATGCGAGTAGGACGTCCGCAAAATCAAATGCCTTGGCTCGGTTTCGAGGTAATCTTAATTACTTCTCTAAATGTCTCTGAAAGCGGAACGCGAGTAAGATGTCCGGAAAATCAAATGCCTTTACTCAGTTTTGACGTAATCTAAATTACCTCTCTAATAGTCCTTGAAAGCGGAACGCGAGTAGGAACGTCCACAAAATAAAATGACTCGGCTCGCTTTCGAGGTAATCTTAATTACCTATCTAAATGTTCCTGAGAGGGGAATGCGAGTAGGAATGTCCGCAAAATCAAATGTCTCGACTCAGTTTTGAGGTAATCTTAATTGTCTCTCTAAATGTCCCTGAGAGCAGAACGCGAGTAGGACGTCCGCAAAATAAAATACCTCGGCTCGGTTTTAAGGTAATCTTAATTACCTTTCTAAATGTCCCTAAAAACGGAACAAGTGTAAGATCGTCCGCACAATCAAATGTCTCGGCTCGGTTTACAGGTAATATTAATTACCTCTCTTAATGTCCCTAAAAACGGAATGCGAGTAGGAGCGTCCGCAAAACAAATGCCTTGGCTCGGTTTCGAGGTAATCTTAATTACCTCTCTTAATATCATTGAGAGCGGAATGAGAGTAAGACGTCCGCAAAATCAAATGCCTTGGCTCGGTTTTGAGGTAATCTTACTTACCTCTCTAAATGTCCCTAAAAGCAGAACGCGTGTAAGATCGTCCGCAAAATGAAATGTCTCAGCTCGGATTCGAGGTAATATTAACTGCCTCTCAAAATGTCCCAAAAGCGGATCACGAGTAGGATATCCGCAAAATCAAATACCTCGCCTTGGTTTCGAGGTAATCTTAATTGCCTCTCTAAATGTCCCTGAGAGAGAACGCGAGTAGGACGTCCGCAAAATCAAATGCCTCGGCTTGGTTTCGAGGTAATCTTAATTACCTATTTCTATGTCCATGAGAGCGGAATGCGAGTAAGAACGTTTGTAAAATCAAATGCCTCGGCTCGGTTTCGAGGTTATCTTAATTATCTCTCTAAATGTCATTGACAGCGGAACGCAAGTAGGATATCCACAAAATCAAATGCCTCGGCTCAGTTTCTAGGTAATCTTAATTGCTTCTCTTAATGTCGCTGAGAGCGGAACGCGAGTAGGACGTCTGCAAAATCAAATGCCTCGGCTCGGTTTCGAGATAATCTTAATTACCTATCTAAATGTTCCTGAGAGCAGAATGCGAGTAGGAACGTCCGCAAAATCAAATGCGCCGGCTCGGTTTTGAGGTAATCTTAATTACCTCTCTAAAAGTCCTTGAGAGGGGAATGCGAGTAGGACGTCCGCAAAATCAAATGGCTTGGCTCGGTTTCGAGGTAATCTTAATTATTTCTCTAAATGTCTCTAAAAGCGGAACGCGAGTAAGATGTCTGCAAAATCAAATCCCTTTACTCGGTTTCAACGTAATCTAAATTACCTTTCGAATAGTCCTTGGAAGCGGAACGCGAGTAGGAACGTCCACAAAATAAAATGAATCGGCTCGGTTTAGAGGTAATCTTAACTACCTCTCTAAATGTCCCTGAAAGAGGAATGCGAGTAGTAAGTCCGCAAAATCAAATGCCTCGGCTCAGTTTCGAGGTAATCTTAGTTACCT
>CM051391.1:4827258-4861460 GCA_028015245.1 Cardamine occulta | reverse complement strand
GCTTTGAAGGACATTTAGAGAGATAATTAAGATTACCTCGGAACCGAGCCAAGGCATTTGATTTTTGCGGACGTCCTACTCGTGTTCCGTTCTCAGGGAGTTTTAAAGAGGTAATTAAGATTACCTTGAAACTGAGCTGAGGCGTTTGATTTTGCGGACGTTCCTACTCGAGTACTGCTTACAGAGACTTTTAGAGAGGTAATTAAGATTAACTCGAAACCGAGCGGAGGAATTTGATTTTGCGGACATTCGTACTCGTATTCTGCTCTCAGGGACATTTAGATAGGTAATTACGATTACCTCGAAACCGAGCCGAGGCATTTGATTTCGCGGACGTCCTACTCGCGTTCTGCTTTCAGGGACATTTAGAGAGACAATTAAGATTACCTCGAAACTGAGCCGAGGCATTTGATTTTGCGGACGTACTACTCGCGTTCCTCTTTCAGAGACATTTAGAGAGGTAATTAAGATTACCTTGAAACCGAGCCGAGTCATTTTATTTTGTGGACGTTCCTACTCGCGTTCCGCTTTCAAAGACTAATAGAGAGATAATTTAGATTACGTCGAAACCGAGTAAAGGGATTTGATTTTGCGGACATCTTACTCGCGTTCCGCTTTCAGATACATTTAGAGAAGTAATTAAGATTACCTCGATACCGAGCCAAGGCATTTGATTTTGCGGACGTCCTACGCGCATTCCGCTCTAAGGGACTTTTAGTGAGGTAATTAAGATTACCTCAAAACCGAGCCGGCGCATTTGATTTTGCGGACGTTCCAACTCGCTTTCCAATCTCAGGAACATTTAGATAGGTACTTAAGATTATCTTGAAACCGAGCCGAGGCATTTGATTTTGCGGACGTCCTATTCACATTCCGCTCTCAGGGACTTTTAGAGAGGTAATTAAGATTACCTCAAAACCGAGTCAGCGTATTTGATTTTGTGGACGTTCCTACTCGCATTCCGCTCTTAGGAACATTTAGATAGGTTATTAAGATTATCTCGAAACCGAGCCGAGGCATTTAATTTTGCAGACGTCCTACTCGCGTTCCGCTCTTAGCAACATTTAGAGAGGGAATTAAGACTACTTAGAAACTTAGCCGAGGCATTTGATTTTGCGGACGTCCTACTTGCATTCCGCTGTCAGGGACATTTAGAGAGGTAATTAAGATTACCTCGAAACCGAGCCGAGGTATTTGATTTTGCAGATGTTCTTACTCGTATTCCGCTCTCATAGACATTGAAATAGGTAATTAAGATTACCTCGAATACAAGCCGAGGCATTTGATTTTGCGGACGTCCTACTGCGTTCTGCTCTCAGCGACATTTAGAGAGGCAACTAAGATTACCTAGAAACCAAGGCGAGATATTTGATTTTGCGGATATCCTACTCGCGTTCCGCTTTTGGGACATTTTGAGAGGCAATTAATATTACCTCGAAACCGAGCCGAGACATTTCATTTTGCAGACGATCTTACACCCGTTCCGCTCTCAGGGATATTTAGAGAGATAATTAAGATTACCTCGAAACCGAGCCGAGACATTTGATTTTGCGGATGTCCTACTCGCGTTCCGCTCTCAGGGACATTTAAAGAGGTAATTAAGATTACCTCGAAACCGAGCCGAGGCATTTGATTATTCGGACGTCCTAGTCGCGTTCTGCTTTGAAGGACATTTAGAGAGGTAATTAAGATTACCTCAGAACCGAGCCAAGCCATTTGATTTTCCGGACGTCCTACTCTCGTTCCGCTCTCAGGGACATTTAAAGAGGTAATTAAGATTACCTCGAAACTGAGCTGAGGTGTTTGATTTTGCGGACGTTCCTACTCGAGTACTGCTTACAGAGACTTTTAGAGAGGTAATTAAGATTAACTCGAAACCTAGCGGAGGAATTTGATTTTGCGGACGTTCCTACTCGCATTCTGCTCTCAGGGACATTTAGATAGGTAATTACGATTACCTCGAAACCGAGCCGAGGCATTTGATTTTGCGGACGTCCTACTCGCGTTCCGCTCTCAGGGACATTTAGAGAGACAATTAAGATTACCTCGAAACTGAGCCGAGGCATTTGATTTTGCGGACGTACTACTCGCGTTCCTCTTTCAGGGACATTTAGAGAGGTAATTAAGATTACCTCGAAACCTAGCCGAATCATTTTATTTTGTGGATGTCCTACTTGCGTTCCGCTGTCAGGGACATTTAGAGAGGTAATTAAGATTACCTCGAAACCGAGCCGAGGCATTTGATTTTGCAGACGTTCTTACTCGCATTTCGCTCTCATGGACATTGAAATAGGTAATTAAGATTACCTCAAAACCAAGCCGAGGCATTTGATTTTACGAACGTCCTACTTGCGTTCCGCTGTCAGGGACATTTAGAGAGGTAATTAAGATTACCTCAAAACCGAGCCGAGGCATTTGATTTTGCAGACGTTCTTACTCGCATTCCGCTCTCATGGACATTGAAATAGGTAATTAAGATTACCTCAAAACCAAGCCGAGGCATTTGATTTTACGAACGTCCTACTGCGTTCTGCTCTCAGGGACATTTAGAGAGGCAATTAAGATTACCACGAAACCAAGGCGAGGTATTTCATTTTGCGGATATCATACTCGCGTTCCGCTTTTCGGACATTTTGAGAGGCATGTAATATTACCTCCAAACCGAGCCGAGACATTTCATTTTACGGACGATCTTACACGCGTTCCGCTCTCAGGGATATTTAGAGAGATAATTAAGATTACCTCGAAACTGAGCCGAGACATTTGATTTTGCGGACGTCCTACTCGCGTTCCGCTCTCAGGGACATTTAAAGAGGTAATTAAGATTACCTCGAAACCTAGCCGAGGCATTTGATTATTCGGACGTCCTACTCGCGTTCTGCTTTGAAGGACATTTAGAGAGGTAATTAAGATTACCTCAGAACCGAGCCAAGCCATTTGATTTTGCGGACGTCCTACTCGCGTTCCGCTCTCAGGGACATTTAAAGAGGTAATTAAGATTACCTCGAAACTGAGCTGAGGTGTTTGATTTTGCGGGCGTTCCTACTCGAGTACTGCTTACAGAGACTTTTAGAGAGGTAATTAAGATTAACTCGAAACCTAGCGGACGAATTTGATTTTGCGGACGTTCCTACTCGGATTCTGCTCTCAGGGACATTTAGAAAGGTAATTACGATTACCTCGAAACCGAGCCAAAGCATTTGATTTTGCGGACGTCCTACTCGCGTTCCACTCTCAGGGACATTTAGAGAGACAATTAAGATTACCTCAAAACTGAGCCGAGGCATTTGATTTTGCGGACGTACTACTCGCGTTCCTCTTTCAGGGACATTTAGAGAGGTAATTAAGATTACCTCAGAACCTAGCCAAGCCATTTGATTTTGTGGACGTCCTACTCGCGTTCCGCTCTCAGAGACATTTAAAGAGGTAATTAAGATTACCTCGAAACTGAGCTGAGGTGTTTGATTTTATGGACGTTCCTACTCGAGTACTGCTTACAGAGACTTTTAGAGAGGTAATTAAGATTAACTCGAAACCTAGTGGAGGAATTTGATTTAGTGGACGTTCCTACTCGCATTCTCCTCTCAGGGACATTTAGATAGGTAATTACGATTACCTCAAAACCGAGCCAAGACATTTGATATTGCGGACGTGCTACTCGCATTCCGCTCTCAGAGACTTTTAGAGAGGTAATTAAGATTACCTCAAAACCGAGCCGAGGCATTTGATTTTGCAGACGTTCCTACTCGCATTCCGCTCTCAGGAAGATTTAGATAGGTAATTAAGATTATCTCGAAACCGAGCCGAGGCATTTGATTTTGCAGACGTCCTCCTCACGTTCTGCTTTCAGCGACATTTAGAAGGCAATTAAGATTACCTAGAAACTGAGCCGAGGCATTTGATTTTGCGGTTGTCCTACTTGCGTTCCACTGTCAGGGACATTACGAGAGGTAATTTAGATTACCTCAAAACCGAGCCGAGACATTTGATTTTGCAGACGTTCTTACTCGCATTCCGCTCTTATGGACATTGAAATAGGTAATTCAGATTACCTCGAAACCAAGCCGAGGCATTTGATTTTGCGGACATCCTACTGCGTTCTGCTCTCAGGGACATTTAGAGAGGCAATTAAAATTACCTAGAAACTGAGCCGAGGCATTTGATTTTGCAGACGTTCTTACTCGCATTCCGCTCTTATGGACATTGAAATAGGTAATTAAGATTACCTCAAAACCGAGCCGAGGCATTGGATTTTGCAGATGTTCCTACTCGCATTCCGCTCTCGGGAACATTTAGATAGGTAATTTAGATTATCTCGAAACCGAGCCGAGGTATTTGATTTTGCAGACGTCCTACTCGCGTTCCGCTCTCAGCGACATTTAGAGAGGCAATTAAGATTACCTAGAAACTGAGCCGAGGTATTTGATTTTGCGGACGTCCTACTTGCGTTATGCTGTCATGGACATTTAGAGAGGTAGTTTAGATTACCTCGAAACCGAGCCGAGGTATTTGATTTTGCAGACGTTCTTACTCGCATTCTGCTCTCATGGACATTGAAATAGGTAATTAAGATTACCTCGAAACCAAGCCGAGGCATTTGATTTTGCGGACGTCCTACTGCGTTCTGCTCTCAGCGATATTTAGAGAGGCAATTAAGATTACCTAGAAACCAAGGCGAGGTATTTGATTTTGCGGATATCCTACTCGCGTTCCGCTTTTGGGACATTTTGAGAGGCAATTAATATTACCTCCAAACCAAGCCGAGACATTTCATTTTGCGGACGATCTTTCACGCGTTCTGCTCTCAGGAATATTTAGAGAGATAATTATGATTACCTCGAAACCGAGCCGAGACATTTGATTTTGCAGATGTCCTACTCGCGTTCCGCTCTCTGGGACATTTAAAGAGGTAATTAAGATTACCTCGAAACTGAGCCAGGGCATTTGATTATTCGGACATCCTACTCACGTTCTCCTTTGAAGGACATTTAGAGAGATAATTAAGATTACCTCAGAACCGAGCCAAGCCATTTGATTTTGGGGACGTCCTACTCGCGTTCCGCTCTCAGGGACATTTAAAGAGGTAATTAAGATTACCTCGAAACTGAGCTGAGGTGTTTGATTTTGCGGACGTTCCTACTCGAGTACTGCTTACAGAGACGTTTAGAGAGGTAATTAAGATTAACTCGAAACCTAGCGGACGAATTTGATTTTCCGGACGTTCCTACTCGCATTCTGCTCTCAGGGACATTTATATAGGTAATTACGATTACCTCAAAACCGAGCCGAGGCATTTGATTTTGCGGACATCCTACTCGCATTTCGCTCTCAAGGACATTTAGAGAGACAATTAAGATTACCTCGAAAGTGAGCCGAGGCATTTGATTATGCGGACGTACTACTCGAGTTCCTCTTTAAGGGACATTTAGAGAGGTAATTAAGATTACCTCGAAAGCCAGCCGAGTCATTTTATTTTGTGGACGTTCCTACTCGCGTTCCGCTTTGAAGGACTATTAGAGAGGTAATTTAGATTACGTCAAAACCGAGTAAAGGGTTTTGATTTTATGGACATCTTACTCGCGTTCCGCTTTCAGAGACATTTAGAGAAGTAATTAAGATTACCTCGAAACCGAGCCAAGGCATTTGATTTTGCGGACGTCCTACTCGTATTCCGCTCTCGGGGACTTTTAGAGAGGTAATTAAGATTACCTCAAAACCGAGCCGAGGCATTTGATTTTGCAGACGTTCCTACTCGCATTCCGCTCTCAGGAACATTTATATAGGTAATTTAGATTATCTCGAAACCGAGCCGAGGTATTTGATTTTGCAGACGTCCTACTCGTGTTCCACTCTCAGCGACATTTAGAGAGGCAATTAAGATTACCTAGAAACTGAGCCGAGGCATTTGATTTTGCAGACGTTCTTACTCGCATTCCGCTCTCATGGACATTGAAATAGGTAGTTAAGATTACCTCGAAACCAAGCCGAGGCATTTTATTTTGTGGACGTCCTACTGCGTTCTGCTCTCAGAGACATTTAGAGAGGCAATTATGATTACCTAGAAACTGAGCCGAGGTATTTGATTTTGCGGACTTCCTACTCGCATTCCGCTCTCAGGGACTTTTAGAGAGGTAATTAAGATTACCTCAAAACCGAGCCGCGCATTTGATTTTGCAGACGTTCCTACTCGCATTCCGCTCTTAGGAACATTTAGATACGTAATTAAGATTATCTCGAAACCGAGCCTAGGCATTTGATTTTGCAGACGTCCTTCTCAAGTTCTGCTCTCAGCGACATTTAGAGAGGCAATTAAGATTACCTAGAAACTGAGCCGAGGCATTTGATTTTGCGGACGTCCTACTTGCGTTCCGCTGTCAAGGACATTTAGAGAGGTAATTAAGATTACCTAGAAACTGAGCCGAGGCATTTGATTTTGCGGACGTCCTACTCGCGTTCCGCTCTCAGGGACATTTAAAGAGGTAATTAGGATTACCTCGAAACCGAGCCAAAGCATTAGATTTTGCGGCTGTCCTACTCGCGTTCCGCTCTCAGGGACATTTAAAGAGGTAATTAAGATTACCTCGAAACTGAGCTGAGGCGTTTGATTTTGCGGACGTTCCTACTCGAGTACTGCTTACAGAGACTTTTGGAGAGGTAGTTAAGATTAACTCAAAACCGAGCGGAGGAATTTGATTCTGCGGACATTCCTACTCGCATTCTGCTCTCAGGAACATTTAGATAGGTGATTACGATTACCTCGAAACCGAGCCGAGGCATTTGATTTTGCGGATGTCCTACTAGCGAGACAATTAAGATTACCTCGAAACTGAGCCGAGGTATTTGATTTTGCGGACGTACTACTCGCGTTCCTCTTTCAGGGACATTTAGAGAGGTAATTAAGATTACCTCGAAACCGAGCCGAGTTATTTTATTTTGTGGACATTCTGACTTGCGTTCCGCTTTCAAGGACTAATAGAGAGGTAATTTAGATTACGTCAAAACCGAGTAAAGGGATTTAATTTTGCGGACATCTTACTCGCGTTCCGCTTTCAGATACATTTAGAGAAGTAATTAAGATTACCTCAAAACCGAGCCAAGGCATTTGATTTTGCAGACGTCCTACTCGCATTCCGCTCTAAGGGACTTTTAGAGAGGTAATTAAGATTACCTCAAAACTGAGCCGACGCATTTGATTTTGCGGACGTTCCTACTCGAATTCCGCTCTCAAGAACATTTAGATAGGTATTTAAGATTATCTCGAAACCGAGCCGAGGCATTTGATTTTGCAGACGTCCTACTCGTATCCACTCTCAGCGACATTTAGAGAGGCAATTAAGATTACCTAGAAACTGAGCCGAGGCATTTGATTTTGCAGACGTTCTACTTGCGTTCCGCTGTCAGGGACATTTAGAGAGGTAATTAAGATTACCTCGAAACCGAGCCGAGGCATTTAAATTTATAGACGTTCTTACTTGCATTCCGCTCTCATGGACATTGAAATAAGTAATTAAGATTACCTCAAAACCAAGCCGAGGCATTTGATTTTGCGGACGTCCTACTGCGTTCTGCTCTCAGGGTCATTTAGAGAGGCAATTAAGATTACCTTGAAACCAAGGCGAGGTATTTGATTTTGCGGATATCCTACTCGCGTTCCACTTTTGGGACATTTTGAGAGGCAATTAATATTACCTCGGAACCAAGCCGAGACATTTCATTATGCGGACGATATTACACGCGTTCCGCTTTTAGGGACATTTAGAGAGGTAATTAAGATTACCTCAAAACCGAACCGAGGCATTTCATTTTGCGGACGTCCTACTCCCGTTCCGCTCTCAATGACATTTAGAGAGGTAATTAAGATTACCTCGAAATCGAGCCGAGGCATTTGATTATTCGAACGTCCTACTCGCATTCCGCTTTTAGAGACATTAAGAGAGGTAATTCAGATTACCTCAGAACCGAGCTAAGGCATTTAATTTTGCGGACGTCCTACTCGCGTTCCGCTCTCAGGGACATTTAAAGAGGTAATTAAGATTACCTCGAAACTGAGCTGTGGTGTTTGATTTTGCGGACGTTCCTACTCGAGTACTGCTTACAGAGACTTTTAGAGAGGTAATTAAGATTAACTCAAAACCGAGCGAAGGAATTTGATTTTGCGGACGTTCCTACTCGCATTCTGCTCTCAGGGACATTTAGATAGGTAATTACGATTACCTCGAAACCGAGCCGAGGCATTTCATTTTGCGGACGTCCTACTCGCGTTTCGCTCTCAAGGACATTTAGAGAGACAATTAAGATTACCTCGAAACTGAGCGGAGAAATTTTATTTTGCGGACGTACTACTCGCGTTCCTCTTTCAGGGACATTTAGAGAGGTAATTAAGATTACCTCGAAAGCGAGCCGAGTCATTTTATTTTGTGGACGTTCCTACTCGCGTTCCGCTTTCAAGGACTATTAGAGAGGTAATTTAGGTTACGTCGAAACCGAGTATAGGGATTTGATTTTGCGGACATTTTACTTGCGTTCCGCTTTCAGAGACATTTAGAGAAGTAATTAAGATTACTTCAAAACCGAGCCAAGGCATTTGATTTTGCGGACGTCCTACTCGCATTCCGCTCTAAGGGACTTTTAGAGAGGTAATTAAGATTACCTCAAAACCGAGCCGACACATTTGATTTTGCGGACGTTCCTACTCGAATTCCGCTCTCAGGAACATTTAGATAGGTATTTAAGATTATCTCGAAACCGAGCCGAGGCATTTGATTTTGCAGACGTCCTACTCGTGTTCCACTCTCAGCGACATTTAGAGAGGCAATTAAGATTACCTAGAAACTGAGCCGAGGCATTTGATTTTGCAGACGTCCTACTTGCGTTCCGCTGTCAGGGACATTTAGAGAGGTAATTAAGATTACCTCGAAACCGAGCCGAGGCATTTAAATTTATAGATGTTCTTACTCGCATTCCGCTCTCATGGACATTGAAATCGGTAATTAAGATTACCTCGAAACCAAGCCGAGGCATTTGATTTTGCGGACGTCCTACTGCGTTCTGCTCTCAGGTATGTTTAGAGAGGCAATTAAGATTACCTCGAAACCAAGGCTACGTATTTGATTTTGCGGATATCCTACTCGCGTTCCGCTTTTGGGACATTTTGAGAGGCAATTAATATTACCTCGAAACCGAACCGAGACATTTCATTTTGCGGACGATCTTACACGGTTCCGCCTTTAGGGACATTTAGAGAGGTAATTAAGTGTCCTCAATACCGAACCAAGGCATTTGATTTTGCGGACGCTCCTACTCGCATTCTGTTTTTAGGGACATTAAGAGAGGTAATTAATATTACTTGGAAACCGAGCCGAGGCATTTGATTGTGCGGATGATCCTACACTTGTTCCGCTTTTAGGGACATTTAGAGAGGTAATTAAGATTACCTTAAAACCAAGCCGGGGTATTTTATTTTGCGGACGTCCTACTCGCGTTCTGCTCTCAAGGACATTTAGAGAGGTAGTTAAGATTACCTCAAAACCGAGTCGAGACATTTGATTTTGCGGACGTTCCTACTCGCATTCCCCTCTCAGGAACATTTACATAGGTAATTAAGATTACCTCAAAACTGAGCTGGGGCATTTGATTTTGCGGATATCGTGCTCGCGTTCCATCGCAGGGACATTTAGAAAGGTAATTAAGATTACCTCGAAACCAAGCCGAGGCATTTGATTTTGCGGATATCCTACTCGGGTTCCGCTTTTAGGGACATTAAGAGAGGTAATTAATATTACCTCGAAACCGAACCGAGGCATTTGATTTTGCGGACGATCCTACACGCGTTTCGCTTTTAGAGAAATTTAGAGAGGTAATTAAGATTACCTCTAAACCGAGTCGAGGCATTAGATTTTGCGGACGTTCGTTCTCGCATTCTGCTCTTAGAGAAATTTAGAGAGGTAATTAAGATTACCTAGAAAACGAGCCGAGACATTTGATTTTGCGGATGTCTTACTCGTGTTCCGCTCTCAGGGATATTTAGAGAGGTAATTAAGATTACCTCGAAACCAAGCCGAGACATTTGATTTTGCAGACGTCCTACTCGCGTTCCGCTCTCAGGGACATTTAGAGAGGTAATTAAGATTACCTCGAAACTGAGCTAAGGCGTTTGATTTTGCGAACGTTCCTACTCGAGTTTTGAATAAAGGAAGGATCCCAAAGAATCGATCTTTCTTTTAGTTGTTGAATCTCTCTTTGATTGATCAATGTGTGATAGTGATATTCCGAATCTGTTTCGGTAGGACATGTATTTCTATTACTATGAAATTCATAAATGAAATAGTTAATTGTGGGGTTACCATTCTCTCTTTTTTTTTTTTGGGACCATATCACATCCCAGATCTGATGAAATAGGATGAATTGAGTAGGTATTTTGTAAATACGTTCCTACTCGAGTACTGCTTTTAGAGACTTTTAGAGAGGTAATTAAGATTACCTCGAAACCGAGCGGAGGAATTTGATTTTGCAGGCTCTCCTACTCGCATTCTGCTCTCAAGGACATTGAGATAGGTAATTAAGATTACCTCGAAACCGAGCCGAGGCATTGATTATTCGGACGTCCTACTCGCGTTCTGCTTTGAAGGACATTTAGAGAGGTGATTAAGATTACCTCAGAACCGAGCCAAGGAATTTGATTTTGCGGACGTCCTACACGCGTTCCGCTCTCAAGGACATTTAAAGAGGTAATTAAGATTACCTAGAAACTGAGCTGAGGCGTTTGATTTTGCGAACGTTCCTACTCGAGTACTGCTTTCAGAGACTTTTAGAGAGGTAATTAAGATTACCTCGAAACCAAGCGGAGGAATTTGATTTTGCGGGTGTTCCTACTCACATTCTCCTCTCAAGGACATTGAGATAGGTAATTAAGATTACCTCGAAACCGTGCCGAGGCATTTGATTTTGTGGACGTCCTACTCGCGTTCCGCTCTCAGGGACATTTAGAGAGACAATTAAGATCACCTCGAAACTGAGCCGAGGCATTTTATTTTGCGGACGTTCCTACTCGCGTTCTGCTTTCAAGGACAATTAGAGAGGTAATTTAGATTACGTCAAAACCGAGCCGAGGCATTTGATTTTGCGGATGTCCTACTCGCGTTCTGCTCTCAGGGACATTTAGAGAGGTAGTTAAGATTACCTCGAAGCCAAGCCGAGTCATTTTATTTTGCAGACATTCCAACTCGCATTCCGTTTTCAAGGACAATTTGAGAAGTAATTTAGATTACGTCAAAACCGAGTCAAGGGATTTGATTTTGCAGAAATCTTACTCGCGTTCTGCCTTGAGAGACATTTAGAGAAGTAATTAAAATTACGTCGAAACCGAGCCAAAGCATTTGATTTTGCGGACGTCCTACTCGCATTCGGCTCTCAGGGACTTTTAGATAGGTAATTAAGATTATCTCAAAACCGAGTCGAGACATTTGATTTTGCGGACGTTCCTATTCGCATTCCCCTCTCAGGAACATTTAGATAGGTAATTAAGATTACCTCAAAACCGAGCTGAGGCATTTGATTTTGCGGATATCCTACTGGCGTTCTATCGCAGGGACATTTAGAAAGGTAATTAAGATTACCTCAAACCCGAGCCGAGGCATTTGATTTTGCGGATATCCTACTCGCGTTCCGCTTTTAGGGACATTAAGAGAGGTAATTAATATTACCTCGAAACCGAGCCGAAGCATTTTATTTTGCGGACGATCCTACACGCGTTCCGCTTTTAGGGACATTTAGAGAGGTAATTAAGATTACCTCAAAACCGACCGAGGCATTTTATTTTGCGGACGTCCTCCTCACGTTCCGCTCTCAAGGACATTTCGAGAGGTAATTAACATTACCTCAAAACCGAGTCGAGGCATTTTATTTTGCGGACGTCCTACTCGCGTTCCGCTCTCAGGAATATTTAGAGAGACAATTAAGACTACCTCGAAATTGAGCCAAGGCATTTGATTTTGCGGACATCCTAGTCACGTTCCTCTCTCAAGGAAAATTAGAGAGGTAATTAAGATTACCTCAAAAGTGAGTCGTGGCATTTGATTTTGCGGACGTTCCTACTCGCATTCCCCTCTCAGGAACTTTTAGAGAGGTAATTAAGATTATCTCGAAACCGAGCCGAGGCATTTGATTTTCTGGACATCCTACTCGCGTTCCGCTTTTAAGAACATTAAGAGACGTAATTAATATTACCTCGAAACCGAACCGAGGCATTTGATTTTGCGAACGATCCTACACGCGTTTCTCTTTTAGGGAGAATTAGAGAGGTAATTAAGATTACCTCTAAACCGAGTCGAGGCATTTGATTTTGCGGACGTTCCTTCTTGCATTCCACTCTCAGAGAAATTTAGAGAGGTAATTAAGATTACCTCGAAAACGAGCCAAGACATTTGATTTTGCGGACGTCTTACTCGTGTTCCGCTCTCAGGGATATTCAGAGAGGTAATTAAGATTACCTCAAAACCAAGCCGAGACATTTGATTTTGCGGACGTCCTACTCGCGTTCCGCTCTTGGGGACATTTAGAGAGGTAATTAAGCTTACCTCGAAACTGAGCTGAGGCGTTTGATTTTGCGAACGTTCCTACTCGAGTACTGCTTTCAGAGACTTTTAGAGAGGTAATTAAGATTATCTCGAAACCGAGCGGAGGAATTTTTATTTTGCGGGCTCTCCTACTCGCATTCTGCTATCAAGGACATTGAGATAGGTAATTAAGATTACTTCGAAACCGAGCCGAGGCATTTGATTATTCGGACGTCCTAGTCGCGTTCTACTTTGAAGGACATTTAGAGAGGTAATTAAGATTACCTCTGAACCGAGCCAAGGCATTTGATTTTGCGGACGTCCTACTCGCGTTTCGCTCTCAAGGACATTTAAAGAGGTAATTAAGATTACCTCGAAACTGAGCTGAGGCGTTTGATTTTGCGGACGTTCCTACTCGAGTACTGCTTTCAAAGACTTTTAGAGCTGTAATTAAGATTACCTCGAAACCGAGCGGAGGAATTTGATTTTGCGGACGTTACTACTCGCATTCTGCTCTCAAGGACATTGAGATAGGTAATTAAGATTACCTCGAAACCGTGCCGAGGTATTTGATTTTGCGGACGTCCTACTCGCGTTCCGCTCTCAGGGACATTTAGAGAGTCAATTAAGATCACCTCAAAACTGAGCCGAGGCATTTAATTTTGCGGACGTTCCTCCTCGCGTTCTGCTTTCAAGGACAATTAGAGAGGTAATTTAGATTACGTCAAAACCGAGCCGAGGGATTTGATTTTGCGGATGTCCTACTCGTGTTCCGCTCTCAGGGACATTTAGAGAGGTAATTAAGATTACCTAGAAACCGAGGTGAGTCATTTTATTTTGCAGACGTTCCTACTCGTGTTCCGCTTTCAAGGACAATTAGAGAGGTAATTTAGATTACGTCAAAACCGAGTTAAGAGATTTGATTTTGCGGACATCTTACTCGCGTTCCGCTTTCAGAGACATTTAGAGAAGTAATTAAGATTACCTCGAAATCGAGCCAAAGCATTTGATTTTGCGGACGTCCTACTCGCATTCCGCTCTCAAGGACTTTTAGAGAGGTAATTACGTTTTTCTCAAAACCGAGTCGAGACATTTGATTTTGCGGACGTTCCTATTCGCATTCCCCTCTCAGGAACATTTAGATAGGTAATTAAGATTACCTGGAAACGAGCCGAGGCATTTGATTTTGCGGACATCCTACTCGCGTTCCGCTTTTAGGGTCATTAAGAGAGGTAATTAATATTACCTGGAAACCGAGCCGAGCCATTTGATTTTGCGGATGATCCTACACGCGTTCCGCTTTCAGGGACATTTAGGGAGGTAATCAAGATTACTTCAAAACCGAGCCGAGGCATTAGATTTTGCGGACGTCCTACTCCTGTTCCGTTCTCAAGGCCATTTAGAGAGGTAATTAAGATTACCTCGAAACCGAGCCGAGGCATTTGATTTTGTGGATATCCTACTCGCGTTCCGCTTTTGGGACATTTAGAGAGGCAATTAATATTACCTCAAAACCGAGCCGAGACATTTGATTTTGTGGACGATCCTACACGCATTTTGCTCTTAGGGACATTTATAGAGCTAATTAAGATTACCTCAAAACCGAGCCGAGGCATTTGACTTTGCGGACGTCCTACTGCCGTTCCGCTCTCAAGGACATTTAGAGAGGTAATTAAGATTACCTCGAAACCGAGTTAAGGCATTTGATTTTGCGAACGCTCCTACTCGCATTCCGCTTTTAGGGACATTAAGAGAGGTAATTAATAATACTTCTAAACCGAGCCGAGGCATTTGATTTTGCGGACGATCCTACACGCCTTCTGCTTTAAGAGACATTTAGAGAGGTAATTAAGATTACCTTAAAACCGAGCCGAGGCATTTTATTTTGCGGACGTCCTACTCGCGTTCCGCTCTCAAGGACATTTAGAGAGGTAATTAAGATTATCTCAAAACCGAGTCAAGGCATTTGATTTTGCAGACGTTCCTACTCGCATTCCCCTCTTAGGAACATTTAGATAGGTAATTAAGATTACCTCGAAACCGAGCTTAGGCATTTGATTTTGCGGACATCCTACTCGCGTTCCGTCTCAGGGACATTTAGAGAGAAAATTAAGATTACCTCGAAACCGAGCCGAGGCATTTGATTTTGTGGACATTCTACTCGCGTTCCGCTTTTAAGGACATTAAGAGACGTAATTAATATTATCTCGAAACCGAGGCATTTGATTTTGCGTACTATCCTACACGCGTTCCGCTATTAGGGACATTTAGAGAGGTAATTAAGATTTCCTCAAAACCGAGCCGAGGCATTTTATTTTGCGGACATCCTACTCACGTTCCGCTCTCAAAGACATTTAGAGAGGTAATTAAGATTACCTCAAAACTGAATCGAGGCATTTGATTTTGTGGACATTCCTACTCGCATTCCCCTCTCAAGAACATTTAGATAGGTAATTAAGATTACCTCGAAACTGAGCTAAAATATTTGATTTTGCGGACATCCTACTCGCGTTCCGTCTCAGGGACATTTAGAGAGGTAATTAAGATTACCTCGAAACCGAGCCGAGGTATTTGATTTTGTGAACATCCTACTCGCGTTCCGCTTTTAGGGACATTAAGAGACGTAATTAATATTACCTCAAAACCAAGCCGAGGCATTTGATTTTGTGGACAATCCTACACGCGTTCCGCTTTCAGGGACATTTAGAGAGGTAATTAAGATTACCTCTAAACCGAATCAAGGCATTTGATTTTGCGGACGTTGCTTCTTGCATTCCACTCTCAAGGACATTGAGATAGGTAATTAAGATAACCTCAAAACCGAGCCAAGACATTTGATTTTGCGGACGTCCTACTCGTGTTCCGCTCTCAGGGATATTTAGAGAGATAATTAAGATTACCTCGAAACCGAGCCGAGACACTTGATTTTCGGACGTCCTACTCGCGATCCGCTCTCAGGGACATTTAGAGAGGTAATTACGATTACCTCGAAACCGAACCGAGGCATTTGATTATTCGGACGTCCTACTCTCATTCTCCTTTGAAGGACATTTAGAGAGGTTATTAATACTACCTCGGAACCGAGCCAAGGCTTTTTATTTTGCGGACGTCCTACTTGCGTTCCGCTCTCAGGGACATTTAAAGAGGTAATTAAGATTACCTCGAAACCGAGCCGAGTCATTTGATTTTGCGGACGTTCCTACTCGTGTTCCGCTTTCAAGGACAATAAGAGAGGTAATTTAGATTACGTCGAAACCGAGTTAAGGGATTTGATTTTGTGGACATATTACTCGCATTCCGCTTTTAGGCACATTAAGGAGGTGATTAATATTACCTTGAAACCGAGCCGAGGCAATTGATTTTGCGGTTGATCCTACACGCGTTCCGCTTTTAAGGACATTTAGAGAGATAATCAAGATTACCTCAAAATCGAGCCAAGGCATTAGATTTTGCGGACGTCCTTCTCCCGTTCTGCTCTCAAGACCATTTAGAGAGGTAATTAAGATTACCTCAAAACTGAGCCGAGGCATTTGATTTTGTGGACGTCCTACTCGCGTTCTGCTTTTAGGGACATCAAGAGCGGTAATTAAGATTACCTCGAAACCGAGCCGAGGCATTTGATTTTGCGAATGATCATACACACGTTCCGCTTTTAGCAACATTTAGAGAGGTAATTAAGATTACCTCAAAACCAAGCCAAGGCATTTGATTTTGCGGACATTCTTACTCGCATTCCGCTCTCATGGACATTTAGATAGGTAATTAAGATTACCTCGAAACCGAGCCAAGTTTTTTTATTTTGCGGACGTCCTACTGCGTTCCGCTCTCAGGCACAGGTAGAGAGGCAATTAAGATTACCTCTAAACCAAGCTGAGGCATTTGATTTTGTGGATATCATACTCGTGTTCCGCTTTTGGGACATTTAGAGAGGCAATTAATATTACCTCGAAACCGAGCTGAGACATTTCATTTTGCGGACGATCCTACACGCGATCCGCTTTTAGGAACATTTAGAGAGATAATTAAGATTACTTCAAAACCGAGCGGAGGCATTTTATTTTGCGGACATCCTACTCCCGTTCCGCTCTCAATGACATTTAGAGAGGTAATTAAGATTACCTCAAAACCGAGTCGAGACATTTGATTTTGCGGATGTTCCTACTCACATTCCCCTCTCAAGAACATTTAGATAGGTAATTAAGATTATCTCGAAACCGAGATGAGGCATTTGATTTTGCGGATATCCTACTCGCGTTCCATCGCAGAGACATTTAGAGAGGTAATTAAGATTACCTCGAAACCGAGCCGAGGCATTTGAGTTTGCAGACATCCTACACGCGTTCCACTTTTAGGGACATTAAGAGAGGTAATTAATATTACCTCAAAACCGAGTCGAGGCATTTGATTTTGCGGACGATCCTACACGCGTTCCGCTTTCAGGGACATTTAGAGATGTAATTAAGATTATCTAAAACTGACCGAGGCATTTTATTTTGCGGACGTCCTACTCACGTTCCGCTCTCAAGGATATTTAGAGAGGTAATTAAGATTACCTCAAAACCGAGTCGTGGCATTTGATTTTGCGGATGTTCCTTCACGCATTCCGCTCTCAGAGACATTTAGAGAGGTAATAAAGATTACCTCGAAACCGAGCAGAGACATTTGATTTTGCAGACGTCCTACTGGTGTTCCGCTCTCAGGGATATTTAGAGAGATAATTAAGATTACCTTGAAATCGAGCCGAGACATTTGATTTTGCGGATGTCCTACTCTCGTTCCGCTTTGAGGGACATTTTAAGAGGTAATTAAGATTACCTCGAAACCAAGCCGAGGCATTTGATTATTCGGACGTCCTACTCGCATTCTGCTTTGAAGGACATTTAGAGAGGTAATTAAGATTACCTCAGAACCGAGCCAAGGCATTTGATTTTGCGGACGTCCTACTCGCCTTCCGCTCTCAGGGACATTTAAAGAGGTAATTAAAATTACCTCGAAACCGAGCCGAAGCATTTGATTATTCGGACGTCCTACTCGCGTTATGCTTTGAAGGACATTTAGAGAGGTAATTAAGATTACCTCGGAACAAAGCCAAGGCATTTGATTTTGTGGACGTCCTACTCGTGTTCCTCTCTCATGGACATTTAAAGAGGTAATTAAGATTACCTCGAAACTGAGCTGAGGCGTTTGATTTTGCGGACGTTCCTACTCGAGTACTGCTTACAGAGACTTTTAGAGAGGTAATTAAGATTACCTCGAAACCGAGCGGAGGAATTTGATTTTGCGAACGTTCCTACTCGCATTTTGGTCTCAGGGACATTTAGATAGGTAATTACGATTACCTCAAAACCGAGCCGAGGCATTTGATTTTGCGGACGTCCTACTTGCGTTCCGCTCTCAGGGACATTTAGAGAGACAATTAGGATTACCGCAAAACTGAGCCGAGGCATTTGATTTTGCAGACTTACTACTCGCGTTCCGCTTTCAGGGTAATTTAGAAAGGTAATTAAGATTACCTCAAAACCGAGCCGAGTCATTTTATTTTGCGGACGTTCCGACTCGCGTTCCGCTTTCAAGGACTATTAGAGAGGTAATTTAGATTACGTCGAAACCGAGTCAAGGGATTTGATTTTGCGGACATATTACTCGCGTTCCACTTTCAGAGACATTAAGAGAAGTAATTAAGATTACCTCGAAACCGAGCCAAGGCATTTGATTCTGCGGACGACCTACTAGCATTCTGCTCTCAAGGACTTTTAGATAGGTAATTAAGATTACCCCGAAACCGAGCCGGCGCATTTGAATTTGCGGACGTTCCTACTCGCATTCCGCTCTCAGGAACATTTAGATAGGTAATTAAGATTATCTCGAAACTGAGCCGAGGCATTTGATTTTGCAGATGTCCTACTCGCGTTCCGCTCTCAGCGACATTAAGAGAGACAATTAAGCTTACCTAGAAACTGAGCCGAGGCATTTGATTTTGTGGACGTCCTACTTGCGTTCCGCTCTCAGGGACATTTAGAGAGGTAATTAAGATTACCTCGAAACCGAGCCGAGGCACTTGATTTTGCGGACGTTCTTACTTGCATTCCGCTCTCATTGTTATTTAGATAGGTAATTAAGATTACCTCGAAACCGAGCTGAGGCATTTGATTTTGCGGACGTCCTACTGCGTTCCGCTCTCAGGGACATTTAGAGAGGCAATTAAGATTACCTCGAAACCAAGGCGAGGCATTTAATTTTGCGGATATCCTACTCGCGTTCCGCTTTTGGGACATTTTGAGAGGCAATTAATATTACCTCGAAATCGAGCCGAGACATTTCATTTTGCGGACGATCTTACACGCGTTCCGCTTTTAGGGACATTTAAAGAGGTAATTAAGATTACCTCAAAACCGAGCCGAGGCATTTGATTTTGCGAACGTCCAACTCCCATTCCGCTCTCAATGACATTTAGAGAGGTAATTAAGATTACCTCGAAACCGAGCCAAGGCATTTGTTTTACGGACGCTCCTACTCGAATTCCGCTTTTAGGGACATTAAGAGAGGTAATTAATATTACCTGGAAACCGAGCCGAGGCATTTGATTGCGCGCACGATCCTACACTTGTTCCGCTTTTAGGGACATTTAGAGAGGTAATTAAGATTACCTTAAAACCGAGCCGAGGTATTTTATTTTGCGGACGTCCTACTCGCGTTTTGCTCTCAAAGACATTTAGAGAGGTAGTTAAGATTACCTCAAAACCGAGTCGAGACATTTGATTTTGCGGACGTTCCTACTCGCATTCCCCTCTCAGGAACATTTAGATAGGTAATTAAGATTACCTCGAAACCGAGCTGAGGCATTTGATTTTGCGGATATCCTACTCGCGTTCCATCGCAGGGATATTTAGAGAGGTAATTAAGATTACCTCGAAACCGAGCCGAGGCATTTGATTTTGCGGATATCCTACTCGCGTTCCGCTTTTAGGGACATTAAGAGAGGTAATTAATATTACCTCGAAACCGAGCCGAGGCCATTGATTTTGCGGACGATCCTACACGCGTTCCGCTATTAGAGACATTTAGAGAGGTAATTAAGATTACCTCAAAACCGACCGAGGCATTTTATTTTGCGGACGTCCTCCTCAGTTCCGCTCTCAAGGACATTTAGAGAGGTAATTAAGATTACCTTAAAACCGAGTCGAGGCATTTGATTTTGCAGACGTTCCTTCTCGCATTCTGCTCTCAGAGACATTAAGATAGATAATTAAGATTACCTCGAAACCGAGCCGAGACATTTGATTTTGCGGACGTCCTACTCGCGTTCTGCTCTCAGGGACATTTAAGAGGTAATTAAGATTACCTCGAACCAAGCCGAGGCATTTGATTATTCGGATGTCCTACTCGCGTTCTGCTTTGAAGGATATTTAGAGAGGTAATTAAGATTACCTCGGAACCGAGCCAAGGCATTTCATTTTGCGGATGTCGTACTCGCGTTCTGCTCTCAGGGACATTTAGATAGGTAATTAAGATTACCTCGAAACCAAGCCGAGGCATTTGATTTTGCGGACGTCCTACTCGCGTTCCGCTCTCAGGGACATTTAGAGAGACAATTAAGATTACCTCGAAACTGAGCCGAGGCATTTGATTTTGCGGACGTACTACTAGCATTCCGCTCTCAGGGACATTTAGAGAGGTAATTAAGATTACCTCGAAACCGAGCCGAGTCATTTTATTTTGCGGACGTTCCTACTCGCGTTCCACTGTCAAGGACTATTAGAGAGGTAATTTAGATTACGTCGAAACCGAGTCAAGGGATTTGATTTTGCGGACATCTTACTCGCGTTCCGCTTTCAGAGACATTTAGAGAAGTAATTAAGATTACCTCGAAACCGAGCCAAGGCATTTGATTTTGCGGACGTCCTACTCGCATTCCGCTCTCAGGGACTTTTAGAGAGGTAATTAAGATTACCTCAAAACCGAGCCGGCGCATTTGATTTTGCGGACGTTCCTACTCGCATTCCGCTCTCAGGAACATTTAGATAGGTAATTTAGATTATCTCAAAACTGAGCCGAGGCATTTGATTTTGCAGACTTTCTACTCGCGTTCTGCTCTCAGCGACATTTAGAGAGGCAATTAAGATTACCTAGAAACTGAGCCGAGGCATTTGATTTTGCGGACGTCCTACTTGCGTTCCGCTCTGAGGGACATTTAGAGAGGTAATTAAGATTACCTCAAAACCGAGCCGAGGCATTTGATTTTGCGGACGTTCCTACTCGGGTTCCGCTTTCAAGGACAATTAGAGAGGTAATTTAGATTACCTCGAAACCGAGTCAAGGCATTTGATTTTGCAGACGTCTTACTCGCGTTCTGCTTTCAGAGACATTTAGAGAGGTAATTAAGATTACCTCGAAACCGAGCCGAGGTATTTGATTTTGTGGACATCCTACTCGCATTCCACTCTCAGGGACATTTAGAGAGGTAATTAAGATTACCTCGAAACCGAGCCAAGGCAAGTAATAAGCCAGATTTTTATTTTCAATACTTGTCCCGTTACCGGTCCATACCCGTTACCCGTAGCAAGCAGGCTTTTGTTTTTACACATTCCTAATTTAAATTTTAAAAAATCAAATACATAGTGATGATATTATGCGATGCTTCCATAATAATACGACCTTCATTTTTAAATAACACATTACGTTAATGGTCACAAATTCTATTAGATAAAAAAATGTTGATGTGTAGTGTGTTCTGTATTTTGAAATGTTTAAACATTATTAAGTTACTTGAAAGTTACTTGAAAAATAAGATATTTATGCAAACAAGGCAAGGCAGGTACAAAAACGAACAAGGCAAAGCACGGGTATCCGTCTGGGGTAAGTTACTTGCAAGTAATGATTTTTCGGACAGGTACTTGTTTGGATGGGTACTTGTTTGGAGCAAGCCAAGTATCAAGGCAGAAAAATTCTAACCCGGCCGGGGCAAGGCAAGTATCAAGCCAGCTCAAAATTTCAGGTATCCGCCTTGTGCCCACCCCTACGCTAAACCACTGAGTTTAGTGAGACAGATTTGGACATAAATTTTTTGCCCGTGGATCTAGCGGGCCCAGCCCGTTGCGGTATAAAAGTAAATATTGTCCGTTGCGAGCAGGCCAAAACGGACGCGGACAAGCTTGTTTAACACCTATTCATATTGTTTCGAAATAAACTATTGCTACATATTTTAACAATTAATGCTTTTTTGGGGGGTTAATTGTTATGATACTAATGTTATATTGTATAAGTGCTAAGAATTGCAATGAGGGTGAGATGTTGTAATAAATTTCTCTTAGTTTATAAATCTTTTTCTTTAATATAAAAAAACATAACACATGTCATTATCACTGAAAAAGAAAAATGTCATATTATGGAGACTGAAGAGTGAAACTTTACCGTTGTTATAGGTTTCGTCAACTCTTTCTCGACAAAAAAAGAAAAATTTAGTCCTAACTCTGGAAAAGTAACTCAACCAAACAGAAGAACTGAAAAACAATCAAAATGCGTGAAACAAATGGTGCATTTCGGAAAGTCTATAGAATCATTGATAGATGTGAGGGTAAAAAATTTTGGGGGGAAATCTTCTGCTTAACCATGCTTACACACATCACATGGTTCGTTAGGTCTTGAAAACGAAAAAATTACCCAAACAATTAAATATATATATATTTAACTCTAGATATAATTATAAGATTAAACCATACTGTCCCATGAAAAAATAAATATAACCAATATATATCACAATATTTTTTAACTTAAAAAAAAACTTTAAACATACGTACTTTAAATTTAGAATCACGTTTCTCATAATAATCAGATGACAGAATTTTCAAGTTTGCACAAAAATCTTCAATATATAAAATTAGTTTGCATCATATACATTGAAATCAAAATTTATATACCTTTAGTTTGCATCATATACATTGAAATCAAAATTTATATATCTTTAGTTTGCATCATATATATCTTTAAAATGAAAGATGATATACATGAAAAACGTTTGGCATTTGAATAGATTTGAGTGATGTGATTTTACTTAATTTATAGATTCTTTTAAATTCTAGTATTATTCAATTTATTCATTTTAGAATTGTATTATAAATATTAGTGTTATTCAATATTAGGATGATTTTTGTAGCAAATGTTATTTGATTGGAATTTAATAGAAAGTTGACTAAAAAATGTGACAGAATCAAATCTGACATTTGGATAGTAGAATTTACTGGTAAATTTGGATCATACTTATAATTATGGTAAAGTTGGATCTATTTATAATTATTTTCTAAAACTTGTTTTGTTTTGGTCAACATTTTATTTATATTCAGAGGAAATGAATTAGATTCTTAATTTGACACGGTGTGTGTATGACCGGTCCTATATAAAGATCTTTCATGTTCATCATAACAAACACAAGTTTACAGTAAATTTAATTCATTTTATTAGAACAATGGCAAAACTCATAGCTTCCTCTTTACTCCTCTCATGCCTCCTTGTCCTGTTCTTGAGTTCAACCTCAGCAGTCACAGATGAAGATAAAAAGGTATTATCACCGATCATTCTTATCAAACTATCAATTATATTATGGTAATCTCTATTTTCTCCATATGGCCATCCTTTATACATGATGATATGATGATGAATTTATGAAGGAGTATATAGTCTACATGGGTTCGCTCTCGTCTCGAGCGGACTATATACCAATGTCCCATCACATGAGTATTCTTCAAGAGGTCACTGGAGAAAGGTGTGATTTAATTAGTTCTAATCAATATAAAATAATTATATAATGAAGATTCTTATAATTGATATAAACTCTAGCTCGATCCAAGGCCGTTTGGTGAGAAGTTACACAAGGAGTTTCAACGGTTTCGCGTCTAGGCTCACAGAGTCTGAACGAGAAAAAGTAGCTAGTGAGTGATCTTTTATGATCGACACATTACTATCCATGTTGAAATGATTTTAAATGTTAAATAATCAAACCCTTTTATTTGTTGTTCTTAGAAATGGAGGGAGTTGTGTCTGTCTTCCCAAATGAGAAGTTACAACTCCAAACGACGACGTCTTGGGACTTCATGGGGTTAAAGGAAGGAACGAAGACAAAGAGGAACCCGACCATGGAAAGTGATACCATTATCGGAGTCATCGACACTGGGATTTGGCCGGAATCTCAGAGCTTTTCCGACAAAGGCTTTGGTCCTCCTCCTAAGAAATGGAAAGGTGTTTGTGCAGGCGGTGAAGACTTCACCTGCAACAAGTAATGCTCTCTCTCACGATTAATAATATTGTTGGTCGTATACCTTCCATATTAGTTTGAGTTAATATTGTTGATTTGTTTAAAATTTTCCAGCAAGTTGATTGGGGCTAGAGACTATACAAGCGAAGGTACCAAGGACACTGATGGCCACGGTACACACACGGCTTCAACAGCGGCTGGAAACGCAGTCGCGGATACAAGCTTCTTTGGATTCGGCAATGGAACCGTAAGAGGTGGCGTTCCGGCCGCTAGAATCGCTGCTTACAAAGTCTGCACCGAGATAGGGTGTCCCTCAGACGCTATATTGTCTGCATTTGATGACGCGATTGCTGACGGTGTGGACCTCATCACCATCTCTCTCGGGGGTGGATTTGGGCTTAGTTTCAAGATTGACTCGATCGCGATCGGGGCTTTTCACGCCATGGCAAAAGGTATTCTTACTGTGAATGCCGCCGGTAACAGCGGTCCAAGAGCAGGTACAGTCTCGGCAGTAGCGCCGTGGATCTTAAGCGTTGCAGCCAGCACCACGAACCGTGGGTTTGTTACCAAAGTTGTTCTCGGAAATGGCAAGACACTTGTCGTAAGTATCAAGTAACACTCTCATTTCGATAATCATAGTAGCAGATACTTGTGACTTCTCGGTTTGTTTTTTCCTTAATAGGGTAAGTCTGTGAATGCTTTCGATCTGAAAGAAACGAAGTACCCTCTTGTGTATAAATCTTGGGCCTCTTCTAATTGCAGCGAAGAAGATGCAAGGTAACTTCCCTTCCAAGAAACAGTAACCTATATATATATTTTAAATCATACTTCTTATGGAATAAAATGAATTATTTTTGCAGGATTTGTTTTTCAAAGTGTATGGAAAAATCCCGTGTGGAAGGAAAGATCTTAGTGTGTGAAGGTCCGCATGGTATATGGAGAGCTAGAAACGTTGGAGCTATTGCAGTCATTTTTAAATCCCCTATACCAGACGTCGCCTCCGTTCACCCTTTACCCGCCTCTAATTTACAAGAAAAAGACTTTGAGTCTCTCCTCTCTTACGTTAAGTCCGCAGAGTAAAGAATCATCTTCTCTCTGCTTTATACATCTACTCCAGATTCTCTATCTTTACCCTGAAATCTCTGTGTTTGTTTTCTCAGTTCTCCACAAGCGACTGTTCTGAGAACGGAAACAATCTTCAATCAAACATCCCCTGTTATTGGTTCCTTCTCTTCTCGTGGTCCCAACCATGTAGCTCTTGATATTCTCAAGGTAGATATACAAAACATTTACGATCTCGGTTTTGTTTATTTCTCTGTTCTGAGAGACAATGGTTGGTGAATTGCAGCCGGATATAACAGCTCCAGGAGTAGAGATTCTTGCTGCATTTTCACCTGATGGTCACCCATCTTTAAATGATGACAGACAGGTGAACTACACTGTCGCCTCCGGAACTTCAATGGCTTGTCCACACATTGCAGGTGTGGCTGCTTATATCAAGACATTTTACCCTAAATGGTCTCCTTCCATGATTAAATCTGCCATCATGACAACCGGTAAGCAGAAATCTTGTATATCGAAATTTTCATTTCTTGTCCCACAAGTAACCTTTGTTGACACTCTGTTCTTATTTGGTTTCTTGACTAATATTTGCAGCTTGGCCGATGAATGCTACTGGCACTGGCAACGTATCAACAGAGTTTGCTTATGGAGCTGGACATGTCAACCCAATAGCCGCTTTAAACCCTGGACTCGTCTATGAATCGGACAAAGCAGACCACGTCGCCTTTCTCTGCGGCATGAACTACACCTCCGATATCCTCAATGTCATCACCGGTGAAAACATCACTTGTTCCGGAAAAAATGAAACCTTACCAAGAAATCTAAACTATCCTTCAATGTCGGCTAAATTGTTGGGATCTGACAGCAACTTCACTGTGACTTTCAACAGAATCTTGACTAACGTAGGCACGCCAAGCTCTACATATAAATCAACAGTAGTGGCCGGTCACGGATCTAAGCTCAGCGTCGAGGTCACCCCTAGTGTTCTGACTTTCAAGACTGTGAACGAGAAGCAATCTTTTAGAGTCACTGTTACAGGCAGTGATCTCGACTCTGAACTGCCTTCGTCTGCAAATCTTATATGGTCTGATGGTACCCATAATGTGAGAAGTCCCATTGTTATTTACGCTGATAGTCACATATGACTCATCACCGAATTCACAATCGTCATCACAAATAAAATTTTCTTGTTGTTGTAATGTTGCTTCCTTCTATGTTTTGTAGTTATCTTATTGCTCTGTGATGTCTCGGCTTCCTATATGTATGTTGATGTCTTAGGATATATATATCCAATGGATAATCCAGACGCTGTGTTTGTGTTCTTTATTTCATGTGTTTATCAACCTGTGTTCTTTGAAATATCCAAAGGGTGCACAAGTGAACGCTTACAAATTACTACAAATCACGATTACAACTGGTGTGTCAAGTTTATCGAGATATAATATGATTTTTAGTAGATTTAGTAAAAAACGAATATACTAAAAATCGGGAATAAAGAGATTTTTTTTTTTGTATATAATCCCAAACTTTACCCTTTCCCCCTAGTGGTGGTCATATTCCTAAAAATTGCACAACAATGTTACAGTTGAATTGATATATAAATGGTAAATTGTGATTTTACTGCTCAAAAATCTTCAATGTATAAAATTAGTTTGCATCATATACATTGAAATCAAAATTTATTTATCTTTAGTTTGCATCATATACATTGAAATCAAAATTTATTTATCTTTAGTTTGCATCATATATAACTTGAAAACGAAAGATGACATAAATAAAAAAGATGATACACATGAAAACGTTTGGCATTTGAATAGATTTGAGAGGTTTGATTTTAATTAATTTATAGATTCTTTTAAATTCTAGTATTATTCAATTAATTGATTTTAGAATTTTATTAATTATTAGTGTTATTCAATATTAGGATGATTTTTGTAGCAAATGTTATTTGATTGGAATTTAATAGATAGTTGACTAAGAAAATGTGAAGGATCAAATCTCATATTTTGGATAGTAGAATTTACTGGTAAATTTGGATCTTATGTATAATTATGGTAAATTTGGATCTATTTATAATTATTTTCTAAAACTTGTTTTTTTGGTCAACATTTTATTTGTATTCAGAGGAAATGAATTAGATTCTTAATTTGACACGGTGTGTGTATGGTCCTATATAAAGATCTTTCAATTCATGTTCATCATAACAAACAAAAATTTACAGTAACTTTAATTCATTTTATCAGAAATTTAGAACAATGGCAAACCTCACAGCTTCCTCTTTCCTCCTCTCATGCCTCCTTGTCCTGTTCTTGAGTTCAACCTCAGCAGTCACAGATGAAGATAAAAAGGTATTATCATCGATCATTCTTATCAAACTATTAATTATATTATGGTAATAACTATTTTCTCCTTATGGCCATCCTTTATACATGATGATAATATCTGATCAACGAAGGAGTATATAGTCTACATGGGTTCGCTTTCGTCTCGAGCAGACTATACACCAATGTCCCATCACATGAGTATTCTTCAAGAGGTCACTGGAGAAAGGTGTGATTTAATTAGTTCTAATCAATATAAAATAATTATATAATGAAGATTCTTATAATTGATATAAACTCTAGCTCGATCCAAGGCCGTTTGGTGAGAAGTTACACAAGGAGTTTCAACGGTTTCGCGGCTAGGCTCACTGAGTCTGAACGAGAAAAAGTAGACAGTGAGTTATCTTCCATCGAAACATTACTATTATGTTGAAATGATTATAAAGCTTAAATAGACTAAACCCTTTTATTTGTTGTTCTTAGAAATGGAGGGAGTTGTGTCTGTGTTCCCTAACGAGAAGTTACAACTCCAAACGACGTCGTCTTGGGACTTCATGGGGTTAAAGGATGGACCGAAGACAAAGAGGAACCCGACTGTGGAAAGTGATATCATTATCGGAGTCCTCGACGGTGGAATCTGGCCTGAATCCAAAAGCTTTTCCGACAAAGGATTTGGTCCTCCTCCAAAGAAATGGAAAGGTGTTTGTTCCGGCGGCAAAAACTTCACCTGCAACAAGTAATATAAAATCTTTGGTTAAAAAAAGTTAATAGATAATATTATTATTAGTCTGTTTATAATTTTCCAGCAAGTTGATTGGGGCTAGAGACTATACAAGCGAAGGTACCAGGGACACTGATGGCCACGGTACACACACGGCTTCAACAGCGGCTGGAAACGCAGTCGCGGATACAAGTTTCCTTGGATTCGGCAATGGAACCGTAAGAGGTGGCGTTCCAGCCGCTAAAATCGCTGCTTACAAAGTCTGCAGCGAGACAGGGTGTACCTCAGAAGCTATATTGTCTGGATTTGATGACGCGATTGCTGACGGTGTGGACCTCATCACCATCTCTCTCGGGGGTATACTTGCGCGTATTTTCAAGTCTGACCCGATAGCGATCGAGGCTTTTCACGCCATGGCAAAAGGGATTCTTACTGTGAATGCCGCCGGTAACAACGGTCCAATAGTAAGAACAGTCTCGGCAGTAGCGCCGTGGATCTTAAGCGTTGCAGCCAGCACCACGAACCGTGGGTTTGTCACCAAAGTTGTTCTCGGAAATGGCACCACACTTGTCGTAAGTATCAAGTAACATTCTCATTTAAGGAATCATTGTTGTCCTTCTCTCTATAGATACTAGTGCCTTCTCTGTTTGTTTTTTCCTTAATAGGGTAAGTCAGTGAATGCTTTTGATCTGAAAGGAACGAAGTACCCTCTTGTGTACGGTAAATCTTGGGCCTCTTCTAAATGCAGCGCAGAATCTGCAAGGTAACTTCCCCTCCAAGAAACAGTAACCTATTTGTATTTTTAATCACATTTCTTATAGAATGAAATCAATTCTTTTTCAGGCTTTGTTCGCCAAGTTGTATGCAAAATCCCGTGTGGAGGGAAAGATCTTAGTGTAAGATGGTCCAGATGGTATATGGAATGCTACAAACTTTGGAGCTATTGCAGTCATTTTTCAATCCCTTAAACCAGACGTCCCCTTCATTCACCCTTTACCCACCTCTGGTTTCCAACCAGAAGTCTTTGAGTCTCTCGTCTCTTACGTTGAGTCCGCAGAGTAAAGAATCATCTTCTCTATGTTTTATACATCTACTCCAGATTCTCCATCTTTTATCCTTAAATCTCTGTGTTTGTTTTCTCAGTTCTCCACAAGCGACTGTTCTGAGAACGGAAACAATCTTCAATCAAACATCTCCTGTTATTGCTTCCTTCTCTTCTCGTGGTCCCAACACTATCGCTGTTGATATTCTCAAGGTAAGTATTCAAAACATTTACGATCTCGTTTTTGTTTATTTCTCTGGTCTCTGAGAGACAATGGTTAGTGAATTGCAGCCGGATATAACCGCACCAGGAGTGGAGATTCTCGCTGCATTTTCACCTGATGCTGAACCGTCTGAACATGACACCAGAAAAGTGAAGTACTCTGTTCTCTCCGGAACTTCAATGGCTTGTCCACATATTGCAGGTGTGGCTGCGTATATCAAGACATTTTACCCTAAATGGTCTCCTTCCATGATTCAATCTGCCATCATGACAACCGGTTAGCAAAAAACTATCCAATTTTCACTTTCTTGTCCCACAAGTAACCTTTGTTGCCACTATGTTCTTAATCTGTTTCTTAACTAATCTTTGCAGCTTGGCCGGTAAATGCTACTGAAACTGGCAACGTATCAACAGAGTTTGCTTATGGAGCTGGACTTGTCAACCCAATAGCCGCTTTAAACCCTGGACTCGTCTATGAATCGGACAAAGCAGACCACGTCGCCTTTCTCTGCGGCATGAACTACACCTCCGATATCCTCAATGTCATCACCGGTGAAAACATCACTTGTTCCGGAAAAAATGAAACCTTACCAAGAAATCTCAACTATCCTTCAATGTCGGCTAAATTGTCTGGATCTGACAAAAACTACACTGTAACTTTCTGTAATCGTATGATCCGTAACACCGAACAAAGAACTATGTAAAAGAATGTATTATCTTTTATTGATTTTAGAAACTGCTCAAACCTAAAACCTTAAATTTCTGCTTGTTGAACACTTCTCACCACATAGCTTTATATAGGAATAGACATCTCCTATTCCTATTAGAAATAGCCAACTCCTATTTCTATTAGAACTCCTAAAGTAGAGTTCCTACTCCTAATAGAATTACCTAACACTTTCAACAGAACCTTGACTAACGTAGGCACGCCAAGCTCTACATATAAATCAACGGTAGTGGCGGGTCATGGAACTAAGCTCAGCGTCGAGGTCACGCCTAGTGTTCTCTCTTTCAAGACTGTGAACGAGAAGCAATCTTTTAGGGTCTCTGTTAGAGGCAGCGATCTTGACTCTGAACTGCCTTCGTCTGCAAATCTTATCTGGTCTGATGGTACCCATAGCGTGAGAAGTCCCATTGTGATTTACTGTTATTCATAATCGCGTTTCAATTATCCATTCGTGCAATTGAGCACTTTAGGTATTGAACCATAAGAAAACAAGCTTTTGCACTCTAAGAATACCTGTCTATGATTCAGTCTAAGCAATAAAATTATTTTTGGGTTTTAAACTAAATTCGAATGTAAATAAATAAATAAATAAAATCTGTTTGAAATCAAATAAAAGAAAACAAACTCTAGGGATAAAGGTGGAACTAGATTATATTTTTGTTAACAAAATTCTAATATAATAATTCATGATTTAACTGAAGTAAAAAATAACACAGCTACTGATCTAATATTATTTTTACATAAAGATAACACAACTTTAACTCTTTCAGATTAAATATTTTTTTAAAAAAATTCTTCATTTGTAGAACTAGATTATAAATCGGTTTTAAATAATATTATAAAAAAAATTGACCCTGTAAAAAAATTTCTACCTCCATCGATGCAAGCAATGCATCTAACTCCTAAACATGACATGCAAATGCAATAAAAATCAATTAAAAAAATGCAAACAAAAACCTTCATAATCACTCAATGTATCACTGATCGTTACAATGAGTCATCATCGATTCACCATCGTCATCAAAGATAAATTATTATTGTTGTTGTAATGTTGCTTCATGCTGTTTTAGTTATCTTATTGCTCTGTGATTCTCTCCGCTTCCTATATGTTGATGTTCTAGAATCTGCAAATTGGATCATCCAGACGCTGTGTTTGTTTTCTTAATTTCATGTCTTTATCAACCTGAGTTCTTTGAAATATCCAAACTCCAAAGGGTACACATTTGAACACTTACAAATTACTACAAACTTTTTACCAACTTTTCTTCGAAAAATTCAGGTAAAGTGGTTACTTAACAAGTTGAATGTTTCCGGTTCCGGATCAAGTCATCCTAGTCACAAGGGTTAGTTTTGATTTGATATCTTTTTGGTCGGAATTCTTTGCATGTTGGTGTCTTGGTGACATGGACTTCCACCATTAAATACTTTTTTGACCATAAAATTATAGACCTCACCTAATAAATGAAATTGAAAGATTATTTTCCTTTCTATCTTTGACCAGAAATTATATGTGTTAATTATATTAATTAGATTTGATTTCTTTCTATTGAAATATAGTATAATATACTAAATTTAATTATATTAACAATCAGAGGAGATTGATTGACTATATTAAACCCCGGACATATCTCACTCGTCTAAAATATATTCATGTCCCTCAAATTTGATAAAGAAAACAAATCAGAGTGACTTTAATTTAGCTTATTCCAAATGGCGAAAGGTACAACATTCGTTTGCCTCTTCTCAAGTCTCATCTCAAAAAAGTAAATTCCATTGTGGAGCCGTCGATGAAGACGTGTAGGTGCACTATTACGCGGTGGGGATTGTAATTTTCCATGAATTTTCCATTTCTCACTTAGCGACGGAATCTGCTACTTACATCAACGGCGGTTCATCCAGGCTGCCTGACTGCAGGCATTGAAGTTTCAACTGGGTAAGGGTGCCTTCGATTCCTGGACGACTTTGTTCGTGATGTTTGGACATAGAATCGAGTCCTTGTGAATGGGCAGAGCCGGGTGCTCTTATTTTACGTGATGGGGAAAATAAGAATCCCCCCCCCTTTTTTTTTGAACTAAAAATTCGTTCGGATTTGATTGTGTCATAGTTCTATAATTGAATTAGGTTTATACTACTAACGGAAATCATTTCAGTATGATAAGAATACACATGTATACACGATTTCCAATTCATTAATGATAGATCCTTTTGATATATCCCTTCCCCCATCAAGAAATAGAACTGACTAATCCTAAGTCAAAGGGTCGAGAAATTCTTATTTCTTAGTTCAGTCTCACCAGACAAGGATGGTCGTGGAGATCAACAGGTACAGTATAACTATAAATACCGTTTACCGAAACTATATAATTCTAATTTTTTTTGTTAAAACAATAATTAACTGCAATTTATAATCATGATCCTCTCTTGTTAATTACTATGAGTCTATATGACAATCTACGTTTTATCATACATAATAATATGATGATTACCCATGAAGATATATATCGTATACTTGGGAGCACTTCCATCTCGAGAGGATTACAAACCAATGTCCAATCACACGAGTATTCTTCAAGATGTCATGGGAGAGAGGTCTTATTAATTTACTTTTCTCATATTATCTATTTGGATATAGATAATAAAACGTTACGATGATTCCAAAAACTGATATTTAATTATTCTTGTTCGATCGAGAATCGCTTGGTGAGAAGCTTCAAAAGAAGTTTCAACGGGTTTGCAGCACGACTCACCGACTCCGAACGAAAAAGATTACCGGTGAGTGCTTTCATATATTTCGAGATGATTAATCTCTAAAACTATTCAGATATACTTTACAAAAGGAAAAAATTAAAACGATCAAGAATTGAAAATGATAAATGTGTAATACAACATATGCATGTTTCTTTTTTCTTGCAAAATCTTATTTACTTTTTCTTTCTCTTTATGATATGTATGTAATGTTCTTCTTAGGAATGGAGAGAGTTGTGTCTGTGTTTCAAAGCAGAAAACTGAAACTCCAAACGACGTCGTCTTGGAACTTCATGGGTCTAAAAGAAGGCAGCAACACGAAGCGGAACCCTAGCATCAAGAGTGATACCGTTATCGGAGTCATCGACACTGGAATCTATCTCGAATCCGACAGCTTTTCCAACCAAGCCTTTGGTCCTCCTCCTAAGAAGTGGAAGGGAACTTGTGCCGGCAGCAAAAACTTTACTTGCAACAAGTAAACACTTTTTTGACCCTCACTTAGGAATTTCGTCGAACAACTTATGTGCACTTTTAATCTGTAACCACAATATCTCTATTGTTGTAGCAAGATCATTGGAGCGAGAGACTACACAGCCAAATCTAAAGTAAACGAATCAGCGAGGGACAACAGTGGACACGGCTCACACACAGCGTCAACAGCTGCAGGAAACGCTGTCGCAAACACAAATTTCTATGGACTCGGAAATGGAACCGCTAGGGGTGGCGTTCCAGCAGCTCGAATCGCCGTATACAAAGTTTGTAACGATGAAGGATGCGACGGAGAAGCAATTATGTCTGTGTTTGACGATGCAATCGCAGACAACGTGGACGTTATATCCATCTCCATCGTGCTCGATAAATAACATTCCACCGTTTGAGGAAGATCCTATAGCGATCGGAGCTTTTCACGCTATGGCTAAAGGAATTCTCACTGTGAACGCAGCCGGTAACGACGGTCCTAAAATCAGCACGGTCACGAGCACCGCGCCGTGGGTTTTTAGCGTTGCGGCTAGCGTCACGAACCGGGCGTTTTTGGCTAAAGTTGTTCTTGGAAACGGCAAGAAACTTATCTTGCGTAACAAGAAACAGTCTTATTTATATCGTCATAACATTTTTGTCGGTTTGTATGATTCTAACTCTAATGTTTTTATGAAACAGGGAAGATCAGTGAATACGTATGATCTGAATGGAATCAAGTATCCTCTGATTTACGGAAAATCTGCTGCTTTGAGTACATGTAGCGAAAATAGGGCTAAGTAACGTCCTGTCCAAGAAACATTAAGTTTACATTTCTAATTTGTTAGAAGATTTTTCTTTTTTCCTTTGCAGGTTATGTGAGCCAAAGTGTCTAGACGGAAAACTTGTGAAAGGAAAGATTGTGCTGTGTGATTCTACAAAAGGTCACAATAGAAGCTCAAAAATTAGGAGCGGTTGATTCCATTGTTATGAACCCTGAACCAGACCATGCCTTTATCCGTTCTTTCCCAGTCTCATTTTTATCCAATGATGACTACAATTCTCTTGTCTCTTACATGAACTCCACAAAGTAACGATTTTCTC
>CM051391.1:4809658-4827158 GCA_028015245.1 Cardamine occulta | reverse complement strand
TATCTTTTATACGCTTCATACTTCTAATTCTCCATCTTTATTGGTGTTTCTGTGTATGTGTGCAGAGATCCAAAAGCTACTGTTTTAAAAAGTGAGGAAATCTCCAATCAGATAGCTCCTCTCGTTGCTTCTTTCTGTTCTCGTGGTCCAAGCACCATCGTTTCAGATATTCTCAAGGTAACTAGTTTATTAGTCTCTTTTGTTTCGTTGACATGGAGACAATAATGGATTGAAAATGCAGCCGGATATAACCGCACCAGGAGTGGAGATCCTCGCTGCTTATTCACCAGACAGTTCACCAACTGAAACCGAGTTTGACAATAAACATGTAAAGTTCTCTGTTTTGTCTGGAACTTCAATGGCTTGTCCACACATTGCAAGCGTGGCCGCCCATGTCAAGACTTTTAATCCTCAATGGTCTTCTTCCATGATCCAATCCGCTATCATGAAAACTGGTAAGCTCATTTAGATCCATTTAAAAAAAAAAAAAGCAAAATACTTACTTGTCTTGCAAGAAATCTGTTAATGATCTCCTAATTTTGCAGCTTGGCCAATGAATGCTTCTGGCCCTGGCTTTGTATCAACTGAGTTTGCTTATGGATCTGGCCATGTGGACCCAATTGCTGCTATAAATCCTGGACTCGTCTATGAATCGACTAAAGCAGACCACATTTCCTTTCTCTGTGGTTTAAACTACACGAGTGATCACTTAAGAATGGTCTCTGGAGACAACAGCACTAGCACGAAAGGAAGTTCCATGACATTACCAAGAAACCTCAACTATCCAACAATGTCGGCTAAAATGTCCGGAACAGGATCATTCAAAGTAACTTTCCAAAGAACTGTCACAAATGTCGGTACGCCAAACTCTACCTACAAAGCGAAGGTAGTCGCAAGTCCTGGATCTAAACTCTACATCGAAGTGTCGCCTAGTGCTCTGTCTATGAAGTCGATGAATGAGAAGCAGTCTTTCACGGTGGCTGTTTCAGGCGATAATATTGGAACAAAACAGCCTCTGTCTGCAAATCTAATTTGGTCTGATGGTACTCATAATATGAGAAGCCCCATAGTTGTCTATGCTATGAGCTAATGAGGCTGATTTATAGTCGCTATCATTAATCTTAATTGATATTTGCATTTTTGTGTACTAGTTAGTTAAATGGAAACCCAAACGTCTAATAAAAACATGGAGAAAGTCTAAAAAAATGGAATTTAAGCTACTTAACGTTATAACACTTGTTCTTGTTTAGAAAATTTGCTTTCTATGGACCAAAAGGAAACAAAACGTTTCTGAACTTCAGCAGCTTTCAAACATTTCTGAACCAAGAAAGGAGAATGATGGAAAAGTAAACTTGTTTCTGAACTTCGGCAGCTTAATACATGCATATTTCTGTTAATTGACACGTAATCTCTAGTTCCTAAGATTAGGCACAAAAAGGATATCTTGAAGAATAAAAGTTCAGTCTTCGTGATCCGCTCTGTTTTTGAAGGATTTGTCACATTGTGGTTCTCCGTGGAGAGCAAGAAAGCTTATGTTACTTCACTGGTTAACTTTCATTTTTTATATTCTTTACTTGTTTAAAAAACGACTTAAAAGTTATACAAGCCATGACATAAAGTCTTTTCATTTTCGTAGCATACTTCACCTAAAATTTACTCCTAGTATATAAATCTCAATTAAAAGTTAAAACTCTCTATTTTGTACGTTACGAAGGCTTCTATTAATTTATTATATAAATAACTATTTATATTCATTAACTAAACGCCAATTATCTAACGTTTTGTTTTCTTCTACATAAGATTACTCGCTTTGTATAAATATAAATCAAACAAAAAGGAAACAAAAAAAACTCAAAAGACTACCAGACTAATTATTAAAAAAAAAAAAAAGGTATGGTCTACAATACATATTTAATTCATCTGTTTCTTGTTATAAATTTCTTATAACATTACGGTTTAAGATTTTTAACAAAAACACATTACGGTTTAAGATGGGTAATTAAGGGTGGATATTGCAGGTCTACATCATATACATGGGGGCATTGTCGTCAAGCAGCCACTACGTCACAATTAAACGTCATCATCTCTCGTTGCTTCGTAGTGTCACCGGAGAAAGGTCAATAATCTCATATCTATGACTATGAGTATGAAATAAATTATAACACTCATCATATGAGTATTTTATTTATTTCTGTTACAAAAAATCTGATTACACACCGAGCCTGATTGTCGCCAACTACGGGAAGAGCTTCGACGGATTCGCCGCATGGCTCACTGAGGACGAAAGCAATAAACTTTCAGGTAAGAAAATGTTTTGAGTCATTCAAGATATTGCGACTATAGGACTAAAAGAAAAAATTCCATTTCATTTTTAGTTTGTGTTTAAATAATGAATGGTCATTTCTTTTGTTTTTTGGTTCCTCTCTACATGAAAATGAATACTAGCCATGTCCGCCGTGGTTTCGGTTTTTTCCGAGCTAAACTCCACACTGACGATGTTGTAGGATAAGATCACAATAAGTTTATTTAAGATAGATCGAGATTTTTCGTTGAGTAGAATAGAGTTCGCTATAGTAATCAGGTCGGTATTAACTCGTAGAATTTAAGTTCGGTAAAAAATATAGTTTTTGGAAGATAAAAGAGTGTATGTATTCTTTTTCTTTGATTTTCAGATCCCCTCCTCAATAAATGAAATGGGTGTATTTATAGTAAAGATTTAAACGGTTGTTGTCTTAAACCCGAAGCCTGAACTGACGCGTGGCCAAGGCGGTTGGCTTGTTGGGCTTTAAGTCATAAATGGGCTTAGATGATTAATGGGCCGAGCTGATTTGTGGGGGGTTTGCTAAACCCACCTCCAACACTAGCCCCCTAGTTTGGTGTGTGAGGATTTAGCTGAGCGCACCGAATTTATTCAGCTCGGTCTCGTGATTTACACGCGCTGACTTTAAACTTGGAAATGGTTGCCGACATCGAAGGGGTGCATCTCCTAACTTCTCGGTTATTGTACCTTTTCGCACGCGCCAAAGTCGAAGAATCGCGTCGATTGGGTTTACCCTAGTTACCGCTCTATAAATTCTCCTTCCTTCTTCTCTTATTTTCATTCGAGCTTTATTTTCTTCACAAGTACTTCTTTCTTTCTTGATCTCTCTGCGTTTTTTTTTTGTTTTCATAGTTTTTCCGGCAAAACTTCGCCGCACTTTTGATCTGAATTCTATCATAATGGCCAATGCGATTGCCGTGGAGTCGTCTCTTGATTCTACGTTGAGGGTTTCGGCAAATATGAGCTCGGTAAATAAGACATCGTCGAGCAGTTCGGAAGTCTCTAGCAACTCGGAAACTTCGAGTCAAGTACGTCTTCGAGAGAGGGCGGAGCGTGCCTATGAAGATGTCTCAATGCTGCAGAGGTATCAAGATAGCTCGGACGTCGAGACATCATCACGATCCGAGAGAGGTAGATTGGGTTTTCAAGGCCGAATGAGTTCTAGGAAGAGGTGGGGTCGAGGGAGGTAAGAGGTAGAGGAAATTTGAGAGATTAGAATAGAACGAGACCGATAAGTCAATATTCCAATGGAGGCTCGTCGACCTGGTCTGATCGGTGGTCGGTGGAGAATATGATCACGAGCTGCAGTCTACCCTCATCTCTTGAAATTAAGATACCCGAGGCCAATCAACGGCCGTGGACTCCTCTTGAAGGATTCTTCTACTTGTACGATAGTTTTTGCTGCAATCCGCCCTGTTTGATTTGTTACTTTACTTAAGATGGAAGTTGGCCTTTTCACCACGATCGATACCTGCAGAGGCGATATCGAGATGGACTGTCGATTCTTTGAGGAGTTGACCGTCCATAAGGCGAATCAAAAGATCATCGGGACGTACTACGCATTTTTTAAGCCTAAACTAGAGATCGTGACTGATAAACCGACCAAGATCGACGATTGGTCACAAAATTATTTCTTTGTGAAGGAAAACGATGTGTGCGGCCTTGTCGAGGGCAGATTTTACCGAGCTGCCTGGAATTTCCTTCCTGGTAGAGGAAACGAGTTCGGATAATTATTTTTGTTTGACATTTCCTTTCGACTGATCTTATGTTTCTTATTTCAGATCGTCACCCGATAGGAGCTCCATATCCTAAAGATTTCTTTGCGGGTCTGAAAGCTATTCAGTTGGTATCCTGTACTCGGTGGAGTGACATCTACGCGGAGAGGATACAGAGAGCGCTGCAGAAAAATAGGACCGTCCAGGACCGTGCTAGCTCTTGCTGAGGCCCGTGACAAAGGAAAGAAACGACAAAGGAATGAGAAGTCTTCTAAGAAAGTGAAGACTTCTAAAAAGAAGAAAATTGTTACGGAGGTCGGTCTGCTGCTATGATGTCAGCAGTGCTCTCCGCGTAGATGTCACTCCACCGAGTACGAGGTACCGAATGAATAGCTTTCAGACCCATGAAGAAATCTTCAGGATATGGAGCTTTTATCAGGTGACGATATGAAATAAGAAACATAAGATCAGTCGAAAGGAAATGTCAAACAAAAACAATTATCCGAACTCGTGTTCTCTATCAGGAAGGAAATTCCAGGCAGTTCGGTAAAATCTGCCCTCGTCAAGGCTGCACGCATCGTTTGCCTTCACAAAAAAATAATTGCGTGACCAATCATCGATATTGGTCGGTTTATCGGTGACGATCTCCAGTCTACGCTTAAAAGACGTGTAGTACATCCCGATGATCTTTTGATTTGCCTTATGGATGGTCAACTCCTCAAAGAATTGACAGTCCATCTAGATACCGCACTCGATTGCCAGCACATATGAGGCAACCATGTTTTGGACAGTCGTTGGACAGATTTGTGAAAAGGCCAACTTCCGTCTTAAGCAATATCGAAGGAACAGAACGAGGAGCTGAAACTAGAGCCCACACTTCGTAAAGAAACTTTCGTACAAGCAGACAAATCCTTCAGGAGGAGTCCACGGTCGTTGATTGGCCTCAGGTATCTTAATTTCGAGAGATGAGGGTAGACCGCAGCTCGTGATCATATTCTCCAACGACCACCGATCAGACCAGGTCGACGAGCCTCCATCGGAATATTGACTCATCGGCCTCGTTCTCTTCCAATCACTCAAACTTCCACCTCGGCCTCTACCTCTACCTCTTCGGCCTCTCGACCCCACCCTTCGACCTCGGCCTCTAGAACTCATTCGGCCTTGAAAACCCGATCTACTTCTCTTTGATCGTGATGATCTCCCCACCTCTGAGCTATCTTGATTCCTCCGCAGCATGGAGACATCTTCATAGGCACGCTCCGCCCTCTCTCGAAGACGTGCTCGACTCAAAGCTTCAGAACTGCTCGACGATGTCTTATTTGCTGAGCTCATGTCTACCAAAATCAATAGACGACTCCACGGCAATCGTGTTGGCCATTATGATAGAATTCAGATCAAAAGTACGGCGAAATTTTGCCAGAAAAACTAAGAAAACAAAAAAAAACGCAGAGAGATCGGGAAAGCAACTACGGGGCTACTGTTGGAGGTGGGTTTAGCAAACCCCCCACAAATCAGTTCAATCCATTAATCATCCATGTCCATTTATGACTTAAAGCCTAATAAGGCAACCTCCCTGGCCACGCATCAGTTCGAACGTCGGGTTCAAGACAACAACCGTTTAAATCTTTAGTATAAATACATTCATCTCATTGAGAAATCAGGAAAGAAAAAGGCGGTCTATCTGAGACACCGGATGTCAGGAGCGAAGAAGAAGATTGAGGAAGAGAATGAGAGGATAAAAAGACAATGGGTGGACGCTAAGTCCCGGTGTGCAGCTCGGTTTGAAACATTTAGGAAGCGCTTTGAAAGTCACGCCAAGGCGGATCCGTGCGATCTGTTGCTAAGCCAGGCCACGGATAAGATCAAGTGTCTTGATCTTCTCGAGCAAGCGGATGGGCTCAAGATTCCTCCTGCCCGATATGAACTACTGCAGAAAAGGGAGGTTAAGTATCAGGCTGATGTCGAAGCTATTGAATATTTCGATTTCGTAGATGGCGACTTTGAGTTCGACCTTGGTCCCTGCCCTAGTCTGCATGTTTTCGAGCCTGATGTGTCCTCTCAGTCGTATTCTCTATCGTAGATTAGACCATATACAAACTCTTTTTCTGTTTTGTTCAATGTAATATGATCGTTTTATTAATGAGTAGCGAACCTAGACCCCGAACTTCTTCATGCGAGCCTGAGCTCTGCTTTTTAATTTTTAAGTAGGTCAGAACCTAGACTTAGAATTCCTTCATACGAGCATGAGCTCGGCTTTTTAATTCTTAAGTAGGTCAGAATCTAGACTTAGAATTTATTTGTGCGAGTCTGAGCTCGGCTTTTTAATTCGTAAGTAGGTCAGAATCAAAATTTATAATATTTTCATGCGAGCCTGAGCTCGGCTTTTAATCGTGGGATGCGAATGATCAGTTCGGCTTATACCTGTTATTTTAAGATGCAAACGATAAGAGTTTGGCTTATAGCTTTCGTGCGAGCCTGAGCCTGGCTTTTGATTCTTAAGTAGGTTGGAACCTAGACCTAGAATTCCTTCGTGCGAGCCTGAGCTCGACTTTTTAATTCTTAAGTAGGTCGGAACCTAAGCTTAGAATTGATTCGTGCGACCTGAGCTCGTCTTTTTTTTTTTTATTCGTAAGTAGGTTAAAACCTAGACTTAGATTCCTTCATGCGAGACGAGCTCGGCTTTTACTCGTAAGTAGATCAGAACCTATACTTGGAGGAAATATATTTTTATTTATTATTTTCACTGATAGCTATACCTTGGTAAAAGGCTACCTACGTACCCTCAAAAGAGGGATCAAGCCGTTCGTAGTTCGGTTATATTGATCATACTTACATTGATCCTACTGCCTCGTTAAAACCATTCAGAAATCCTGACGTGGAAAAAGAGTACAGTACAAGACTTGGGAGTCTAGTAGTAGTAACGCTTGAGGTTCGTCGAGTTCCATGATCGCGGGATCGCTTCTTCGCCCATGGTGACTAGCTCGTAAACCCCGGGTTGCACGATTCAGGAGATTAGGTAGGGGCCTTCCCAACTAGCGCCAAGCTTCCCCGCATTTGACTCGGCTGTATTTTCGAAGACCATGCGGAGGACCAGATCACCTTCCGTAAAGTGACGTCTTTTCACTTTCTTGTTCTAATATTTGGATGCGAGCTGTTGATAGTTCTGTACTCGGAGCAAAGCCCGGTGTATGTGCTCTTCTATGAAGTCGAGCGCACCTAGGAGCATTTTGTTGTTGAGGTCGGGGTTTTGTGTAAGCATTGTGCGGCGTAGTGTTGGTAAATTAAAGGCCATTGTCTGTTATGATCTCGTATAGTAGTTCGTGTCGACAGATAATGAATCTCCATACGAATTTTTGGACATCTTTCGCTTCGATTATAGCATAAGATTCAGACTCGACCCACTTGCTGAAATAATCGGTCATTACGAGCAGAAAACGCTTTTGACGAGATCGGAGCAATGGTCTGGCTATATCCATGGTCCATCGCATGAATGGGTAGGGTGTTGTAGCCGTGGTGAGTAGCTCGGTTGGAACATGTACAATTGGGCCGTGTCTCTAGCACTTTTCGCAACGGGCTGCAAATTTTTTGCAATCTTTAATCATGGTTGGCCAGTAGTGATCTTGATTTCGGATTTGTTGTCCGAGAGCTCATCCACTAAAATGGTTTCCTCCTGCGTCCTCGTCATTTCTTTCATTAAAGCTATTGTTTCTTTCCCGTGCTGGCAATTGAGAAGGATTCCCGTAGCGCTCACCTAGCTCGGCTATTGCTAGACTTATCTGGCAGACTCCCTTAGGTAAGATGATACTTGCCGAAGTAATGCTTTAAACCAGTATTACGTGTCTCTGTGTTGGATCTTAGGTCGATGCCAAAGCGGCGAGGGCATCAGCAGATGTATTATCACCTCGGGATATCTTCGCGAAAATGAATTGGATGAATTCATAAGATAATTGCTTGACCACTTTTAGGTACAAGTCCATGCGTTCATCTTTTGCCTCATAGTCTCCAGTGAATTGATTGATGACATGCTGTGAGTCGCAGTATGCATGTATCCTTCTTGCTCTGATCTCTTTTGCGAGCTTCAGACCGCCGATCAAAGCTTCATACTCAGCCTTGTTGTTAGAGGATGGGAAAGCAAGATGGAATGATTGCTCGATAACCTCGCTCGTTGGTGATTCCAACCGTATGCCAATACCGGATCCATGGAGAGAGGAGGAACCGTCTACGTATAAACTCCATATTTCTGGAATTTTATCGCCGGTCAGCTCGGGAGGTAACTCAACTAGGAAATCAGCCAAGACTTAAGATTTGGTGGTAGTTCGGCCCTTATAATCAACATCATACTCGTTTAATTCAATCGCCCACTTTGCCATTCTTCCCAATTGATTCGGGCTGTGTAGGGTCGTTCTTAATGGCTGGGTGGTGAGAACGGCTATAGAGTATGCTTGGAAATAGAGGCGGAGTTTCTGAGCTTCATGACGACAGTGAATGCGAGTTTTTTGGGGGCGGTATACCTGCTTTCTGCTCCGTCCAGAGACATACTGACATAGAACACCGGTCTCTGCTCTCCCTGATCTTCCCTCACCATGACACCACTTATCGCCGAACTAGAGACGGTAATATATAGATAGAGGGTCTCGCTTTCCTCTTGTTTGGCTAAGACTGGAGGCGTTGATAAATAGATTTTTAAATCTTGAAATGCCTTTTCATATTTGTCGTCCCACTTGACATGTTTTTTGCCGCAAAGCAGCTGGTAGAACGAAAGACACCTATCCGTTGATTTGGAAATAAAGCGATTTAGGGCGGCTATCCGAACTGATCGCTAGACTTCGCGTGCTGTCTTTGGTGAGGGGAGCTCGATGATCGATGTTATTTGTTTGGGATTTGCTTCAATACCGCGCTGGGTAACAATGTACCCTAGGATATTACCCGAGGTTACTCCTAAAGAACAATTGGTTGGATTCATCTTCATGCCATATTTGTTAAGAGTCTGGAAACATCTTCGGAGATGGCCAACGTGATCCTTAGCTACTGAAGATTTTACCAGCATATCATTGATGTAGACTTCCATGGTGTGTCCAATCTGTTCGGCGAACATCTTGTTCACGAACCACAGTAAGTTGCTCTCGCGTTTTTCAATCCAAACGGCATGACTTTGTAGCAGTAGATCCCCCCATCAGTTATGAAAGTCATTTTCTCTCGATCATCAGGGTGCATAGCGATCTGATTATAGCCTGAGAATGCGTCCATGAATGACACCAATTCATTTTCCGCAGTGCCCTCGACGACCTGATCTATTCGGGGAAGAGGAAAACTATCTTTTCGACAAGCTTTATTGAGGTCGGTAAAATCTACGCAACCTCTTCACTTGCCGCTTTTCTTTTTAACGACTACTTGGTTGGCCAGCCAGTCTGGGTACTTTACCTCGGTGATAGACTCTGATGCAGTTAGCCGGTTTATTTTTTCGTTAACAGCCATTGCGCGCTCCGGACCTAGCTTGCATCTTTTTTGCTTGATTGGTTTGTAGGTCGGTCCGCGTTTAGCTCATGGTTAGTTATCGATGGATCTATCCAAGGCATATTCTCGTCTGACCATGTACATGTTGAGACATTCTCCTAGAAAAAATTGACGAGCTCACTTCTGATGCTCGGTTCGAGATTGGCACCAACACCAATGCATCGCTCCAAATCTTTGGAGTTAATGTTCGTTTGAAGCATGAGCTCGCGGTTCGGGTTGTCATGAATTTCAGTATTGCTTGAGGTTGCTGAGTTGATATTGAGGCAGGTAGAAGACTTGCGCAACTTATGCTCCAAAAAGAAGCATGTGCGGGACATCTTCTGATCTCCCGGATGGTGCATGTTCTATTGATGGTGGGAAACTTGAGGCATTGGTGGTAGGTTGATGCTACCGCCCTCATCAAATGCAGCCACGGTGTTCCGAAGATTAAGTTGTAGATCGCTGGAATTTCACTATCTTACCCGTATGTCCAACGTATACAACTAGATTGGTGGTACCAATCGTCATCGTGGTGGCAAGACAGCGGGTTTGATCTTGCAATCGCGCAAGTTCATCCTGTCCAGGGTTTCTTTGAAGATAAGATTAACCGAGCTGTCCGTGTCGATCAAAACTCGACTAATTTCACAGTCGGCGACCCTGAGCTGTATCACCAGTGGATCATTGTGAGGGTGATCTAATCCCTTGGCGTCATCCTCTCTAAAGGTGATACTTCCTTCACTCCCAACCTCTGATTTGTTTTCAGATCCGTGGGGCCATTGGAGTGAGGTCCCCGTCTTGTGTTTATGCAACTTGATTGACCGCACCAAGTCGTTGCACGAAAAGAGGCCATCCATGATGATGCCGACCACTCGTCTTAGTGGTAGAGGGGAAGGATCCCGTCCTTATTCTTGGTGCCTCCGTTTATGTTCAGCTCTGTTGGAGTCAAACTCCTGACACCGGTTATCATCCAGTTCTCTCGAGAGAGATTTATGTCGTCCGCTGCCTTGACTGCGGTCACTCGTTTGTTGATCTCCCCTAAAAATTTTCGGCGTCCGGACTGTTGACCTCTTCCACCTCTTCCTCGGATGGAATTTTTTTGATAACTTTGTCGATCACCGAGTTTAATCTCCCCCTTTTGATACTGGGCAAGGAGGGTTTTGTGGAGTTATCGACATTGTGAGGTTGGGTGTCCCCAAGTCTGGTGGAAATCGCAGAATGCTTTGGGATCTTTTGACTCTTCAGAACGTTGCCATTTGTTCTACGGGGACCGCTGTGCCGTGGGTTTCTCGGGTGCATGGACACTATCGATTGGTTCGTTAATGACAAATGCAGTCACTCCTTTCTTCCTGTCACCTCGGTAGCTATCGTCGTAGTGTTGGCGCGGTTCGGGATTTTCCCGAGCTCTATCCTTTGAGATCGGCGTTTTCTAGATATGCTTTTTTGTCATAGCAACCAGCTCTTCTTCAACTTCAATGTATAAGGTAGCGCAGTGCAACGCGTCCTCTAGAGTGTGCGGCCGTTCCAGCTTCATATTCTCTTTAAATGCGGACTCAAACCAGAGACCGTTCCTTAAAGCAGGTAGGGCTGCATCATCGGTTACGGCGGCTCGAGAGACTATCGCCTTGAACCTATCGATATAGGATCGTAACGACTCTTGTCGGTCCTGGGTTATTGCCCATAGGTCGGTGTTTGATGTGCCGCGCTGGATGTACATTGAATAATGCTTCAGAAAAGCAGTAGAGAGCTTACGGAAGTCACCGATTGAGTAGGGTTCAAGTCAAAAAACCATGTCAGTGCGGAGCCAACTAGATTTTCAACAAACGCCTGACAATAACCGGCCTCACATTCCTCAGGCGCAAACTGAGCTCGTCCCATTGCAATATTAAAGGCGGTCAGATACTGGGTGAGATCGGAGTTGCCTGCATATAGGGCAAGTTTGAGTTTTTCGGATTGCTGGACTCGAGTGCTGGAGATTTGGATTGAGAACGGGATGTTTTGGGTTTCCTGCAGCACGCGGTCGATTTCTAGTGCCGAGCTAGTGGCCTGATGAACTTTCAATGTCATCTCTCGGAGCGTTGCTTTCATGATTTCGAATTCATGATCCCGACGTCGCTCTTGTTCCATTCTCTGGAAGGCTTCTGGATACGAGTGTCGTGTTGGCTCGTTTATTGCTTGCGGAAATAATTGGACGGGCTCATTTATCGTCGACGGTGGTGGATTGTCGATTGAGTTTCTCTGCGCCTGCTGAGTGTTACGATCGACGAGGTCGCGATATAGCTCGGCTATCATCTCGTCAGAAATGAGTCTAGGCGCCCTGGTCGGATTTGAATTTGACTGCTGGCGTGTTATTTCCGGGGAGGGAGTCCGGGGTGCTCCCAGTGGCTCTTTTCCTGGTGCGTGTTGTGGTACTTCGGTTGGTATTTGTCCTGTCATTGCCGATCTATTCTTTGTGTATAGAAAAATTTTCTACCTCTCTCTAGCGCTAATTGTTGTAGGATAAGATCACAACAAGTTTATTTAAGATAGGTCAAGATTTTCGTTGAGTATAATAGAGTTTGGTATAGTAATCAGATCGGTATTAACTCGTAGAATTTGAGTTCGGTAAAAAAAAATAGTTTTTGGAAGATAAAAGAGTGTATGTATTCTTTTTCTTTGATTTTCAGATCCCCTCCTCAATAAATGAGATGGGTGTATTTATAATAAAGATTTAAACGGTTGTTGTCTTGAACCTGACATAAAGATTTAAACGGTTGTTGTCTTGAATCCAACGCCCAAACTGATGCGTGGCCAGGGCGGTTGGCTTATTAGACTTTAAGTCATAAATAAATCTGGATGATTAATAAATCGAGATGATTTGTGGGGGGTTTGCTAAATCCACCTCCACAGACAAGGACATGATAAGGACGGTGTCATTGACTCGGGAGGATGGAGTCAAAATTTAGCTCCCTTGTGAGTTGTGAGTTGATGAATCAAGATCCAGACTCTGATTTGCTAACTGTTACATCACAAGAAAACTTGTTGAGTGTCTTCTTTTATATTCCGTATATGTTCCGATGCTTCACAATTTGTCAGAAGAGGGCCACATTCTTTGATTCTTACAAAAGTTCTTAGTTCAGATCTTCTGGCCTCTCCATTTTTGAAGGGATTTATTTGTAATTTTACATCATGTACAATTTGCTATAAAAACGAACTTTTTAATAGTATCAAATAAGTTTACATTATTTCTCTGGGGGCGCGCCGCCGCGGAGTAGTTATCGGACATGACTCGAAATCTTGTGGATTTGCCCGCCTTTGTTTCTGTTTTTTTATCATACTATTATTTATTGACAAAAAATATTGATATTCGTTTAAAAAAAATAAATCAATAAAAAAATATAAAGTCTATCATGAGTATATACACGTACATTATGGGAGTTTTTTTTATTCTGGAATGGCTACCTCATGGAAGAACTTGTTTCAAACCACGATGCTTATGCGAATGGGTTGGAGATTGACCAAAAAGTTATAATTCTTCTAAATCGAAGTTTGACAGGTGTATTAGAACCGATTTTATCATTTACTTGCATAAGAGACTGATTAAATTAGGACAAATAAATTTTGGTATTAGAACCGAAATACATCTGAACTTCTTTTAAACGTATCAAAATCCAATATACAATATGAGTGTCGTCTCTAAGATTAATAGTCAAAGTCCGTATAAAACTCAAAAGAAGAAAGATGCTAGCAACGTATAAAAAGAAAAAGTCTTTGACAATTCTTGTTCTCGCATATAAGGAAATAAACATGTTTAATTGGCAGCTTAATCTACATAGTATAGTTATAAGACAAAATCTGCAAATATATTAAAGTTAATAGAATATTTTCCAATCTATTCATTAAGATATCATTCCTTTCTTCTTCTACGATCTTAACTAAATAGTAATATATTAAGAACTTATCCCTAACGCCTAGTGTGTAATCCCAATCAGGCATCAAACTATGGTATCTTTTACTGATCCAAATGTTTGCCTCGAATCATATGTTTCTTACAAATACTTTATTGTGAAAATGTGGTTAACATGTCAAAAAATTTTAATTGGTGGCATAGTACTAAATTGCTTGATATAAAACCATATATAAGTACTACTCTCATTTTGAAATCTTATTATAAACGTATTCTATATTTGTAGAAACGGATAAACTCCAAAGTTTTTTTTTTTTTTTTACTTTTCCCCTCGAGAAATAAATCAAAGGAAAAAAAACATATATTATGTTATACGTATCAAATCGTCCTGTCAAGCGGATCAAATCTGCGATCAATCCCACAACATATTATACTAATTTTTGATCCACATCAATCCACAATCCGTAAATTTTCAAATAAAAATAATTGATCCGCATCTGCGCCATTTAAATTTACGGGTAACTCGTAAAAATTTAAATAATAATAAAATAAATAATTTTAGTAAAATAATAATTATTAATAAAATTTTAGTATTAAAAAATTAAAAAAATTTGATAAATATATATATATATATATATTTTTTTAAAAAATTTAACTACTAAATTTTATAAAATACTAAAATTTTATTTATTATTAATTTATTTTTTTAAATCTGGATATCCGCGAATGCGCTTTACAAAATATAACGACTCGTACATGCCCTGTAAAAAATATTTCAATCCGCATCTACACCTGCAATATGAAAAAAGGAAAAAATTGATTCACACCCATTTCGAAGCGGGTTTAAATTGATTCAAATTGACAGGTCTAAATTACCGATAGACGTCGGCAAAATCACACATACACAAACATAACCACACATATAAAGTATAAACATAGATACATATGATACACATACACATATCTTATTGACTTATGTTCGGAAGTAAAAAAGGACCAGTGATAAGAATATGTTAGATGAGAATCTATCTCTTATCCAAAATGGACAACAGTGCAGAGTCTTCTTTACATGCTTTTAGGCATTGACACTGCGCGAATATATAAAAGAATTTTTTGTATAACCGGTTAAAATTTTCCATTTATGCAAATTATATAAATTTACGAATGTCAATACTTTTTGTATATATATAATATGCACGACGATTAGGGTAGATACATCTTTATATATCCCCACATATTAGTAGTATTGGTATTTCTTTGATGGTTTTGAAATAAACGCGAAAGGAGCAATATATACTCTTATGTACCAATTTTTCAAGGCAGCTAGAATTTTGGGTCTCCAATTTGAGATATTAAATCGTTTTTGAGTATTATTCCCCCGAAGAGAATATCTCTTCCCAGCGACGTGTAAATAACGTGTGTCATCATCACGTGATACTTTGCGAGTAAGACATCTAGTTCTTTCACATTTGCTTTTTATTCTTTTGGGTGAGGAAATAAGTAAATAACCAGATGTGTTCATCTTTTCACACTGTTTTTGGGGAAAGATTAATTTCGTTTTTGCTTCGAATTCTGAATTTATTATTACGTAATTTACGACCCATTAAAATCGAAATTAGATAGATTTTGATTTTTTTATTACGATTAACCTTTAAGCTCTTTGATTTTTTTTTAAATAAACTTTGGTTTCACATGTAGATTGTTTCGGTCTCAATCTGAAGCTCTGTTAGAGAAAAATTATAATAATACTGAATCAAATAAAAAATAGTTCCTTACAAGTTTATAGGTTCAACTTAAGCGTTTCCAAAAAAATCTTTAAACAAAACAAAACTTAAGCCTTTTTGGGTTATCCGAATGAAAGAACCTATCTAAAACCGTTTTTGATTATTTGATTTTTTTTAATCTTATATTTCAGAAGAATTAGTGATTGATTTGTGAACCTTGAATATATAAAGGAGGAGAAAAACGAATAGACTTCTATCAAGTGGAGAATTTTTGTGGACCTCATCTTCTCGTCTTGGATCATATGTTATTTTCTTAAAAACTAATATAATTATAGATATAAAGTTATATATTCAACAAATATAATAGTATTGTCTTTTGGCATATTACGTTTTTCAATTAATAAAAACCGGATCATATGAACATGCGTGCGATTTAAAGAATTTCAAGTGCTTCTTCTGTTCTCTTTTTTCACTTTGGCTCTATGTGATCAAGAAAGGTCGGCAACTTATCCCCGGAATGACACGTGGCCACATATCATAGGTCTGAATTCCGGACCTGAGATCCGGCGCCGGTCTTATCCTCTTAATATATATCTTTTGATTAATACAAGAGTAACACTGAACTTTGAAGTCTTTGAAGAATCTCACTGTTTGTGTCTCTATCCGGAACAGAGAAAAGAATCCAATTTTGTCAATAAGTTTACCACCAAAAACAGATATATAGGAAAAAATGAAATAAATCGTTACAAGTTTCTTTTTAATTAAGCACTAACCAATAGGAATGGCAAAGAGAAAAGATAGCGAAGCTTCTAAATTTCTCTATCACGAAAAATAAAATAATGATATCTATAAAAAAATTTTTAAAGAAGCAATAGTCTTTTCAGCATCAAGAAGAGAGAACATACCCATAATTATATCTTGACGGATGATGATGACGAATTATGATCATGATGATGATGGCTCCACTATCTCCATAACATCATCCCTTGAAGCATTATGTATATATAGCCCCATTAAGATCTTCTTAGAACTATCCTCTTCTTCATTCTAATTCTCTTACATAAGAACAATCACAGAGAATCAGTTTCCAAAGTAATTCGACTTTAACAGTTATTAATGGAGGGTAAAGGACGAGTCGGATCATCAACTTCTTCTTCATTCACTGCTGAACTCTTCGGTTCCAGAGATCCTTTACCGCCATCTTCTTCCTCTGGTGTCTTCTCTTCCATTTTCCCTCATCCTTCCAAGGTTTTATTACTTTCCTTTTCTTCAAAGTTTGTGTTCTTGAGTGATCTGATTGATTCTTGATGCTTAATCTTCGGTTTTTTCAATTTGATTTCTCAGGGTGTTGCAAGAGATGGTCTAAGCTCCAAACATAGTTCACAAGGTCAGTAAGAAAAAATCATCTTTATGCAACTTCTTTGCTCACTTAATCACAAAAACACTCTGTTTTCTTGAATCAAGAATGGCTCTGTTTTTCTAATGTAGGTTTTTTTTGTTTACACAGCTCAACGTAGAGAATCATCAACTATGCAAGAAGACAGAGCTGATCCATGTCATCTAAGCTCTTCTCTTTACTATGGTGGCCAAGATGTTTACTCTCGATCCACCACCAACCAAACTTACGCTGCAGTGAGTCTTCTTAATTTATGTATATTTTGCTAATCTCTTCCAAAAACAGAGGACTTGACTGATTAGAAACAAATCTTTTTTCAGGTTAAAAACGAGCGTCAAAGAAGCGGAGAAGAAGATGCTAATGGACAGAACTCTCAAGATGCTTCAAGAGGAAACTGGTGGCAAGGTTCTCTTTATTACTAAAAAAAAAAAAACACTTGCCTTTAGTTTCTTTGTAAATCTCTCCAGAAGAAGCCCTTGAAGCTCAAGCCAAGTACTAATATCTAATGAACCAAGACTTTGTATAAATAAGTTTTATGCAGAAAGAAAAAAAAGTTATTAGGAGATTTCAAAGATTAAGAAATAGTAATATCTAAGAAATCTCCTAGTAAAAGTATCACGAATAGATTTCTCTAGTACTTGTTTTAAGCAATTGTATCAATATCAATTAGTACTACTCTGCTTTTCTGTGTCTCATGTCCAACAAATTGATGAGAAATATTTTAGCGTTTTAACAAACGCAAAAACGTGATGAAACCAGCTAGACATAAAACCAAATCCAAACCGTTGATTAGTTATAACTACATTAGTGTAATAAGCTCAAATGATTTTAAGTTTGTATTTTACAAAAGCTCTTATCCGAAATGCAAAGAAACAATCTTTCATACGCATCAGTCATTTTAGACGCCGTGAAAAGCCTCAACGACCGTTCACGCGCTTCCTTGCCTTTCCTCTGCAATTCCTCTGTTCC
>CM051391.1:4727158-4804658 GCA_028015245.1 Cardamine occulta | reverse complement strand
TTTTTGGAATTTAAAATATATATATGGTTTTCATGAAGGTTACGTATTATAAAAGACAAAATTTTAAAATAAAGATAGAATGACGTCATCTAACATTTATCAACAATTACTTTGAGATTCCACTTTGTTTTTTTTGGGGGGGGGGTTGACAAAGTCGGAATCTAGTATAGATTAAGATATGAACTAAATAATTTCATAATTATTTCCTTATGATGATGACAAATAAACCACTGAAAAATATTAGATTCAGTTCGTTTTAGATTAAGTTGTTCGACATAAATATTCTGTTTAAAGTTAAGACTTAATAGTGTAATTTTTTTTTTCTGTGGTCGACGAGATGGATAAGATTTCATATCCCATACACTTTGCATAGCTTCAGCCTACAGAATCGAGTCTTGATGTTGTACAAAATTTCATTCTTTCTAATGTGATAATCTTCGTATCATTTATTCAAAAACGTTTTAGTTTCGATTTAACTAAACTTAAGTATTGGAAAAATGAAGGAGTTGTGAGAGTCAACATTAATTCTTCATAAGTACAACATGTGAAATGAATAGTTTTTAACTGGAATGGTTAGTAGTTGGTATTAAGATTAGATTGGGTTAGTTTAGCTGATGGAGTACCAATCATCTCAAGCTCAAAACTCAATTATTTGAGACTAATATGTAATAAGAATCTTTCTTCATTATTATTACATTGGTTGACTGAGTAGATTCCAAAGATTCCTTGCCACCAATTTATCTTTTCTTTATTTAAGATTTTGTGTGGCTATAGGTTTGACAGATATGCCCTTGCCTAAACTTGTTGGTCCCCCATCTCGACTCCATCTCCCTTTCAATAAACTATTTAGGTTCAATAATCATTATTATTATTTTATTTGTTTTCTTTGAGACCCCACATCTTTTATTCAATTAAGTGGATTATAATCTAAGATAACCTAGATATTTTATCCATATTGTGATTCTTTCTTTTGCCACCGTTGGATCATTGACAATACCCATGAGTACTATAACCAAATCACGTAGTGTGAACTTTGAAACTTTGTTTCTTTCTAAATATAGTATTATATTCTAATTTGGAATTACATAAGACACTTAAAAATCTCATACATACATTATACATATAACACTTGCCAGGTTTGTTTATGTTCTTTCAACACAGAATTATACATGACAACTCAACATTAGAGATTTTCTGAATATTTCATTTTCAACTCTTAACCGTTACCCAATCTAGGAGTCGGTGAGTTTGTCAACAAAGTATCATCTACCAATTTTAAGAAATTATTCTTGACGTGGCTAGATTTTGGTGGTGGGTGGTGGTGACAATTTTACTATTTATTGTACTGGTTGTATTAAGCTTTGTTGTCGGTCTATGAAACTGACATCTTAACCAAATAGTTTTCTGAAGTTATTACTCTCAAGCACCAAATTGGTTTAATTAAATTGGTTTATAGATGTAGATTTGGTTTGGTTTTGACTTTTGTGTATGAAATAAATTGGTTGCAGGATGTTCAACAGTTATAATACCAGCAAGAGTAGTTGAAGCCTTGAAAGTTCACTTTCACAAATTGGGTGTTCCTTCTACATTCTCTTCTGATATCCCTCCTTTTCATGGTACCAACCCACCTACCTCTTTCCTACTTGAATTCCCAGTTTTTTTATTCTTTTGAGTAAAGCTATGGTTAAGGGATGGTTAGGGGAAAGAAACTTAAGAAGTATCTGTCATAAAATTCTAGCTAGACTATTGAAAAATATAGACTCATTTAATAGTTGTCCCTATATGTTGGATTTCAACCAAGCGATAGATTTGTGAATAAAATCAATCATTAGTGAAAGATCTGCTCATCTTGAAATCACTTATATAACACATTGTATTAGACACATACGATTAACTAAACAGTCTTCTTAAATTATAGTTTTGAGTGTATCTTAGATACATAATTCTTGAAACTCTCTTTACCATATATATAGATGCTTTGTTGGTGTCCATGAAGAATAAGACCAACAAAAGTAACAAAAGTAGTTCATCATCTCGGCTACAAAGCGGATCACCGTACATGGAGGAAATGTCAGCCGAGAGCCACCAAGAACCACCGGCGGATTTGCCACATGAATGGACGTACTGATCAAACAGTGGCACATGCTCTTGCTTGCTTCAGTTATAGGTTTTCAAAAGGTAGGGTCTTTTCGGATTGAGTATCTTCTAGTGGGATAAAAATATAAAGAAATAAAAAGAAGCTTTCAAAAACCATTTTTTTATTGGAAATATTTAGATTTTAAAAGTTTGATGAATTTGTTCTTTTATAGCCCCTTAGCTGGTTCGAGTGAAATAAATAATTCTTGTGATAAAAGAACAATAAAATATGCATATATGTATATGTTCATATATATTGCATGTCTATTGTAATAAGGGATTGGTTGTTTATTATGTAAAATTCCTTGTAATAAAAACATTATGCGTCTCGCCAGTGTAATAAAATACACTATTTGATTATTACGTTTATCTACTTAGTATGCTTAGCCCTCTTATCTACAATTTACGCATAGACATGGATTTCCAAATAATAACTATTAGTGTGGCATTTTCAAATTTCATCTATAAAGTAATAGTATATATAGATGGACCTCTTCTCCACATTGATGTATGTTACAAATTCACTGTACTTGAACAAAAATAATGGACTAAATAAGATTCGGTTATGATTAGTATTTTACTTTGCATTTGACTAGTAGCGTATGTCTATATGACTACATATGCACTATATATATCATAAACAGCCGACATATTTAGGACCGAAAAGAATGGTTCCATTTGATATTAATATATTATAAGAACGCGTTTAGATGCATGTAAATGTGGAAAGATATGGACATGCTCGTGGCCTCGTGGGTGGTCTTAAATCCGCCGACTTCTTGTACAGTGTGAAAATGTTTTTGATTTTTATTCTTCGTACTCTCATCACTTTATAAGGTTCATGTGCACTCACGTTTTGTCATTGCTCTTATTAGTTGTGAGCCAGAGACGGTGGTGTACATTCCTCCACTCTCCTCATGTGACTTCTTTTTTTCTTTTCTTTTGTTCAACTTACACCGACGAATTGTGGGGTTTAGGTTAACACATATCTTGATGCTACAGCGAAGCTTATCATGATTTTTAAAACTGCGCTAATAGTTTCTTTTTGAACATATATAAACTAGACTATTATTAAACTGAAATAATTATATCGTTCTAGTTGGTAGAACCAATTGTATTTGAGTTGTGTGTATTAAACTTTTGACCCGGCCGGCCTTATAATCTAGTTATATATATGTATTAAATATACAAAAAATTCATTTATTGTATAGTACACCAAAGCATGGCATAATAAATTTTTTGGTCTGTGTTTTTTCTTTTCTTTTCTATATACATATCTCTTACCGGCTGGTGAGAGGGTATCAGAAGGTAAGATTATAGAGACTCTCACTTAAATCGTATTTTCTTAATGCTAAGTACTTACCGTACATATTACAATTAGCATCCTCCTGAAGAAATTGTATATAAAAGAAAAATTAGGAAAATTTAATGTCCATATATATAGAAATCATACCGGTAAAATTTTGAATTCAAAATTAGATACGGTAAGAAAAATACTAAATTGATTTCTGTCTATATTTTCGTCCGAGAAAACTATGTTGGTTAAAAATTGATGATGCAATATGCATCATTTTGCTGCTAGAAATTTTCTGTATAGGCTGTAGCAAAACAAGCTTGCAAGATTATTATTATAGAAGGTTTAATGGTGTTTTACACGCAAACATTTGAAGGTCGTTTTGAAACTCCATGTTTTACATTGTAAAGTTGGATAACACTCAACGTTTTGCATATGCGCGAATGTGGAAACGGTATGGAATACAGTTTAAACAGTATGGAGCAAAAATAATTTATGTATGGGGTATCGAGTCTACGAGATCCACGAGTATAACATTTTTCTTTTTCCTTTTGTTTCTTTCAGACATTTTACTTCATTTTTCCCATTTTTAGTTTTTCTAGATGAAAGATTTCCATTATGTGATCCCTAACTGTTGGATGTGGGCCGAGCACCAGTACAGCGGCTTGGTCCAAATTCGATAATGGATATTTCAATGGGTTTAATTGCAAAATGTCCACGAAAAAAACACAATAATACGAAGAAAAATTCTGCGAAGAAAATGATCAAGGAAAGGAAATCAATTGGGATCGTCATAAATGCAGTAGTGAACATTCGAGAGGGAAGAGTGAGCATTTAAGAGAGAAAGAGTATTATGATTACTACATGTCACGGATTGATTCCCCTTGAATCCAAACCGTGCGGCCTTACCTCTTTCTACCCCTTGTAGATGCTAAGTCAGCCTATCTCCAAACTTGGACCTTAGTCCTTAGAGAGAGAAACTCAACGAACTTAGAGAGAAAGTGTTAGAGAAGAACTTGTATTGCTTATAAAATGCTTGGATTATTACAAGTGAGATTTTCACCCCTACTTATACAAGTTGGCTCCACAAATCAACGGTGGAGATTAATTCGATCTAACGGTGGAGATTAATCCTCTAGAATTCTCCATACTTTTCTACACTATCTACAAGACTCTAAAAGATTCGAGAATGTCCCACAAGCTTCAAGAGGAAGGCTCCTTGTATTTTGGACTTGGGCTGAAATTGGGCCGTGACATCCTCCCCCACTTAATTAGAAGACGTCCTCGTCGTCATGTACTCCGCCAGCTTCTCCCGGAACTGCCACAAATCCGCCTCAGGCTCCCAAGTTGCTTCAGACTCCGGTAAGTCCTTCCACTTGATCAGAAAATGGGTCTGGCGCGGTACACCCCTTTTCCGCACTTCCTTCTTCCCGAGCACTTCGCCAATCTCCCTATCATATGACTTAGTCACCACGGGTGGTGCTCGCTTCGATACTCCCCGACTTAGATCCGAATCATCTCGGTGATAAGGCTTCAGCATACTCACATGGAACACCGGATGGATCTTAAGTGTTTTCGGTAACTCCAGCCGGTAAGATACCTTCCCCACCTTCGCAATCACTTCGAAGGGACCTTCATATCTCCGGACTAGACCCTTGTGTAAACTCTGTAATGATTTGAACTGTTGAGGAAGGAGTTTCACAAACACCAAGTCTCCCACCGAATACTCGAAAAACCGACGTTTCTCGTCAGCCCACTTCTTCATTCGTTTCCGAGACCTTTCCAAACAAACTCGGGCCAAATCAGCCTGTTCCTCCCATGCTTTGGCCATCCTCACCGCTCCTGGACTCTTCCCTTCTGAACTTGGATTTGCCAAAGTGTGTGGTGTTAGAGGTTGTTGCCCTGTCGCAAGCTCAAAGGGACTTCGTCCAGTCGACTCACTCCGTTGTAAGTTGTATGAGAACTGGGCAATGTCCAGCAACTTGGGCCAGTCCGTCTGATTTGCACTCACGAAGTATCTAAGGTAACACTCCAACAAAGTGTTCACCCGTTCCATCTGCCCATCTGATTGAGGGTGAAAGCTCGTGGAGAAACTCAACTCGGTTCCGAGCAGCTTGAACAACTCCGACCACAAGTGCCCGGTAAATCGAGGATCTCGATCGCTCACAATGTTCCTTGGTAATCCCTAATATTTTACCACGTTCTTGAAGAACGCCCTTACCGCTTCTTCGGCCGTGGCATCCCGAGTACAAGCCACGAATGTTCCGTACTTAGAGAACCGGTCCACGATCACCATAATGGACCCAAACCCTTCGGACTTAGGCAAGGCGCTGATGAAGTCAAGTGAAACTGATTTCCAAGGTTTCTCTGGAATCGGCAAAGGCTCCAGCAAACCCGCCGACCGCTTATTCTCCGTCTTGTCCCGCTGGTAAACCAAGCAGGTTTTCACGTATAGCTCTACGGTATCTCGCATCCGAGACCAAAAGGAAGCCGTTTCCACTAAGGCTAAGGTACGTTTCTGACCTGGATGCCCAGCCCACCGAGTATCATGGCACTCCTGAACCACATCTCGACGAAGGCTTTCCCACTTCGGAATATAGAGCCTTCGACCCTTGGTGAAAAGTAACCCATCCTCTACCCAAAATCGGTGAGTTTTGCCTTCTCCAGCTAATTTCATTAACTCTTGGGCAATAGGATCACGTCCCAACCCTTCTTTGATCCGCCCCAAGATACTTTCTTCAGCCATGCTTATTGCCGCCAGCTTGGCCTTTCGACTTAGTGCATCAGTAACCACATTCGCCTTCCCCGGCTTATACTCCAAGGTGTAATCGAACTCAGCCAGGAAGTCTTGCCAACGAGCCTGCTTGGGAGACAACTTCTTCTGTGTTTGGAAATAGCTCGTGGCCACATTGTCGGTCTTGATCACAAAGTGTGACACCAATAAGTAATACCTCCATACCCTTAGGCAATGGACCACCGCAGTCATCTCCTTTTCTTGGACCGTGTATCTTCTCTCGATCTCATTCAGCTTCCGACTCTCAAAGGCGATGGGATGGCCTTCCTGCATCAAGACTCCCCCAATGGCAAAATCCGAGGCGTCCGTGTGTAATTCGAACGGCAACTTAAAATCGGGTAAGACAAGAACGGGTTCTTGACTCACCGCGGCCTTCAATTCCTCAAATGCTTGTTGGCAATGTGGAGACCACTCCCAAGGTCTCGCCTTCTTCAATAACTCTGTCAAGGGAGCAGCTTTCTTCGAATATCCCTTGATGAACCGGCGGTAATAGTTCGCTAACCCAAGAAACGATCTCAATTCCGTCACCTTTGTTGGAGCCTCCCACTCCGTGATCGCTTTGATCTTGGCATCATCCATCTTTAACCGACCATGTCCAATGACGTGCCCCAAGAATTGGACTTCTTCTGTGACAAACGTGCACTTTTTCCTTTTCACGAACAGCTCATTTTCTCGAAGGACCTTGAAGACTGGCCGCAAGTGTTCAACGTGTTCTTCTATTGACTTACTATAAATGACGATGTCATCCAAGTAAGCCACCACGAATAGATCTAAGTAGGGCTGAAGGATCTGGTTCATCAGGGTGCAAAATGTGGCTGGGGCGTTCGTGAGGCCGAAAGGCATCACAAGCCACTCGAACGACCCATACCGAGTTATGCATGTAGTTTTCGGCTCATCTCCTTCAGCAATCCGGACCTGATAATATCCCTTCTGGAGGTCCATCTTGGTATAGACCTTAGCTCCGCCAAGCCTGTCAAAGAGATCAGCGATTAAAGGAATCGGATAACGGTTCTTGATGGTTACCTTGTTCAATGCCCGGTAATCCATGCACATTCTCAACGAACCATCGTGCTTCTTCTGGAACAAGACCAGTGCACCGTAAGGAGCTTTGGATGGTCTAAACTTCCCCGTCGCCAACAGTTCATCGAGCTGCTTTCTGAGTTCTTCAAGCTCGGAAGGTGCCAACCGGTAGGGTGCCATCGCTGGTGGTTTTGCCCCAGGCTCCAATTCTATCTTGTGATCTATCTCCCTCCTAGGTGGTAACTTCTCGGGCAACTGTGCGGGCATCACGTCCTCATTTTCCTCAAGTACCGCCTGGATTGCTGGTGGAATAGGCGTAGTGTCCCTACCTTCACCTTCTATATTCATCACAGCTAAGAAGGTAGGTTCACCCCGTTTAACACCCTTGGACAGCTGCATCGCCGATAGTTGCTTCGGACTATCCCTCCTTTCCTCAACAGTTGGGATCATGCAAGGTGATCCTGTCTCCATGATGCAAACCGAACTAAGGGCTGGCATTGGTATGGCCATGACTTTTCTCATGAAGTCCAGCCCAAGGGCTATCTTAAAATCGTCCATGGGAACTATCGAAAAGTTGACCGGACCGATCCAATCTCCTAGCTTCATTTTTATTCCATCAGCGGTGCCGGCAACTGGTTGAGCTTTGGCGTTCACCGTCTTCATCTAATTTTTCCGCTTATCCCACTTTATCCCGAGTCTTCTAGCTTCATCTTCAGCCATGAAGTTGTGGGTGGCTCCCGTATCCACCATTACTCGGGCCATTTTCCCATTAACTTGAGCTTCAACGTACATAAGCCCCTTGCTCGTGGTCTTGGCTCCTTGGCTAGCCTTCAACGCGTTCAAGAGCTGCAAGGATCCCATTTTGGCCGAATCTTCCTCATGAGTCTCAGCCTCATGTTGCTCAACGATCGCTGAGAGCGATCCCAACTTTGGACAGTCCCTCATGGTGTGTGGCCCTTTGCACACAAAACAACCACCCCTCGGCGCATAAGCCTTCTTCTTTGCCTCATAATCTTTCCGTTTTGAGGACTTTTCGGACCGTTCTGGACGTGGTGGTCGGCCATAGTCACGCCTCTCTCCCCCACCTTTAGTACCGACCCTCTCCTTATCCTTTCTCCTTGAAGATTCTGAAGGACCATCCTTGCGGTAATCATTCAAGGACTCAGCTACCGCAATGGCCTCATCGACGGTCTGAACATTCCTTCGTTGTAACTCTTGCTTGGCCCAGTTTTGCAGACCATCGGTGAAATAGAATACCAAGTCCTCATCGGTCATGTTAGGAATCTGCAGCATAATGTTAGTGAATTCCTTAACATAGTCCCGAATGGTACCTTTCTGGCGAAGTTCCCTTAACTTTTTCCGGGCCTCGTACACGACATTCTCCGGATAGAACTGCCGCTTAAGCTCCCTCTTGAAGTCATCCCAAGTCTCAACCCGAACAGCTCCCCTTTCAATGTCGGCATGTTTCCTACGCCACCAAAGCATCGCTGTATCGGACAAGTAGGACGCGGCAGCCTTGACCTTCGCCATCTCATCCATAAGGTTAAGATTACCGAAGTATTGCTCGCACTACCACAAGAAGTTCTCGACTTCCTTGGCATCACGAGCCCCATTGAACTTGGACGGTTTTGGACTTCCACTGGACGCTCTCCCCCAAGCGGAGCACCTTGTCCCCCATTGGCAGCAGCCCTCCTGCATAGTGCCATATCCGCCTCTAAACCAGCCAACCTTGTCATGACCTCTTCACGCAAGGCTGTCATTTGTTCTTCCAACGTGTTGTTGCGCCCCTCAACGTCGGAGATGGACTCTTTCACTGAATCCAACTCTCCCATCACGTGGTCCTCAAGAACCTTGAAGGTTCCAGCCAATGACTCAAGTTGTTCACCAAGGTTACCAACAATACGACCCAAGGTTTCCCGAGACATGCTCTTGTCACGGGTTTTCTTGGAACCCTGGACGTTTGTAGGCTCCCTTCCACGTTCTGAACCCTCTTGAATGTGGGCAACGCTTCCATCCTCGTTTGAACCCATAATCCCTCGATTGTTCTTCCCTTAATCCCTTGGTCGAAACTTGCTTTGATACCACTTGTCACGGACTGATTCCCCTTGAATCCAAACCGTGCGGCCTTAGCTCTTTCTACCCTTTGTAGATGCTAAGTCAGCCTAGTTCCGAACTTGGACCTTAGTCCTTAGAGAGAGAAACTCAACGAACTTAGAGAGAAAGTGTTAGAGAAGAACTTGTATTGCTTATAAAATGCTTGGATTATTACAAGTGAGGTTTCCACCCCTACTTATACAAGTTGGCTCCACAAATCAACGGTGGAGATTAATTCGATCTAACGGTGGAGATTAATCATTTAGAATTCTCCATACTTTTCTACACTATCTACAAGACTCTACAAGATTCTAGAATGTCCCACAAACTTCAAGAGGAAGGCTCCTTATATTTTGAACTTGGGCTGAAATTGGGCCGTGACATACAGGACTTCCGAAAAACTGAGTCTTTGTGGAATATTCAACCTCAGTTTACGACATCAACCTTGGAGACTATTTTTATTTTTTCTTACTTTTCCCGAACTCCAAGTCTTGTGACATCGGGTCTTCTTTTCTTACTTTTTACCAATATACGATCAACACTAACTAATGAGATTGAGTAACTACAATACGTCAATTTTAGGGGCCATTTTGGAATTGAATTACTCCTTTGGTTATCAATAAGACGGTCGTTTATAAAATAAACAAATAAATCGCCCATCTATTGTCTCTGGAATCTTGTTGAGACGTTTGCAAAATTTGGGAGTTTCATAACCATTTATTACGAGATGTGTAGTTGGAACTTAATATTATCATTTCCCATATCTTATTGAGAAAATAATCAGTCATCATTATTTTTTTCTTACTATACGAACTTTGTTCCGACCCAACCCAATTAATATATTCCTGTAAGCCCAATAACATCTTTGAATCTTTCGGGCTTTATACCACAAACCAGTTTAACCTAAAAATCTGCTTGATGTATATTTTGATATTTGTGAACTGATAAAATCTTTTTTTTGACGTAGGATCTGATAAAATCAAAACAAACACATCTTATAAAAACCAATAATAAGAGGAGGAAATACTTAAATTTTTCATTCAAAGAGTAGCATCAAGTCCGAGTCTTTGCTCCTTACTTATCGTAACTTCTTCCTCAAACTCTGAATTCATCAATTAGGAGGAATACGTTATACTTCATGCATTCTCTAATATACATATCTCCATAAAATAATTATCTTTGCAGATCCACCAAATAAATAGAGAAAATTATGCGGATCAGCATAAGATTACTAGTTGTTTAATGAGATCAAACCAAGATTAGGAAAAAAAAAAGAGGATAAATAACTTCCAATCATACTCAAAACTATATTCAAAAATGTGAGAGATTTATTTTCATAAGTATTATTTAGAAACAAACAAAATAAAAACGATCAAGACCACAAGCATCATAACTAAAGTTAAAAAATATCAATCAACAATGTGATTGAACCTCGGCGTGACTGTTATTATTACTAGTGTCCCTAAAAACTCTACTTCCAAAAATCATAAACCCTAATCCAAAACCAGCCATTGCAGCCAAGAAGACTCCTCCATTGAAAGACATCACAGCCAACATGACCAAGTAAGATAAACCAGCCCTCACCGTGTAAACAACCGTCTGGACTAGCCCGCCACCAAAGCTAGCCGGACCTGATTTCATGAAACCGCACCGACATAGCCACTCCGAGGCAGCGGATAGAAGGAAAATGGCGGCAAGACAAGCCCAATACATTTTCAGACTGGTCCCTGGCCAGCCGTCGAATAGAACCTCCGTGTTTTTCCCCCAAAAGAAAGTCATATGCATCATGCCACCGTGACGGCGATGATGTAGGAAAAAGGATGATGGTGAAGGTGCCGGAGCCGCTGGAGAAGATCCGCTCATGCCGTTCATTGTTTAGAGATATTCTTAACGTGGCGACGTGAAGATTTTCTTGTTGTTGTCGTTGTGTGTGAGGGTTAATTATGAGGGTTTTGTTTTTGGGTTGGAGTTTGGTGTGTAGTACAATGTACATTTTTACAACAATAATGCCATAACTGTGTTTTATTTTAAGTATAAAATTGTACTTCAAAGATATTTTTGTTGGAGATTATGTTTTAAGTTTAATAATTTAAAAATTAAAACCTAGAGATTGGAAAATCTAGAATATTTTATTGTATTTGACTTTGAGATGGCATTTCGTCTGGTTTCTAGCTTTACTGTTAAAGCAGATAATTTCTTAATATTTGTTTAAAAATCAATGGTGTGCAGAATAACAAAACAAACCGTAAACTTAAATCAAAAAAATTTATATACCATGGTATACTTTTCTTTTCTTTTTGAAATTGGTATATATTTTAAAGGAATTATATATATGTATACAATACATTTGTCACTAACATATTGGCTTGATCATAATCTGATCATCTTGGTCGTCTTGAGACCTTTGTTAACTATGATTCGCACCAATACTTTAATTGAGTCTAGATGGCTTTGATTTCATGGGCTGAAACAAAAGTACTGAATGGGCCAATTAAAAAGTTTTGGTAAATATATATCTTGAGAAAAAAAAAAGTTATGATCGATGCTAAGTTGTTAACTGAGAAATGTATGTTGCCAGACTGGACCAGTGGTTGTGCACTACATTTGGCATTCTAGGCATTAAGACCTTTTTAGGCACCAAGACTGGACCAGTGCTTTGTTCACTACTTTTGGCATTCTAGGCCCTCCGGATTCAAAAGTGTCAGCAAAACGTAATAAAAACAAAACTGCATCATAGAAAAGATTTGAATGGCCTGGTTTTTCCGTAATCATATTCACATTTTGACAGAGTTTTCGTTTTTTTTATATGAAGAATAAATGGAAAAAAAAAACAGGTTGACTCATAATGATTATTAAGCTCTACTAGAGCTCTAATAGTTTAGTATAATACCCAATTTAGATTTTATTATTTTAAATAGTACAAAATGGATTTCTTGAAAAATGTATATAGTTAAAATCGTTCGTCTCAATGAGTTTCGTAAACGTAATGTTTACGATGCATTTGTGGGAAGTCCATATTTATACGTCTCTTTTATGAGATCTCACATCATATATCGTTTTTTTTTTTTCTTTTTTTTGGGGGGGGGGGGGGGATTTTTACGCACTATTTTTATACTCTCTCGATCGTAATGAAGTTTTGTTTTTACCCCTTTTTCAATCCTAATTAAGTTTAAGCTAAGCCTTTTATCAAAAAAAAAAAAAAAGATTTAAGTTTAAGCTTATCGGTCAATCAGATATATGATTAGTATTTTAGTATTTTATATAGTTTACAAGAACCGGGCATATATAACGTATATCTGCACCAGTAACTGGCAAAGCTCTTATATTTTTTTTCAGTATACTATACGATGAAATAATGATGTTATAACGACATGCCTATGTAAAAGTTTAATATTTATAAAATGTCCATCTCAATCCTATACAAACCAGATTTGATTTAGCAAATTCTGAGAATTCCAGGAATTGTGTTTATTTTTCTTTTCTTTTCTGGGCAGAAAGGTGAGTTTTGCTAAAAAGTCAAAATTATGATAATTGTATATCAATAAGTTTATAGTAATTAATTAAAGGGATTATAACAAAATTAGTACTTGAAATTGGGTATTTAAGAGCATATAAATCTTTGACCAGGGAAAAAAAGAGAGCATATAAATCCCTGCTTCTTCTTTTTTTTTTTTTTACAAAGTTTGAGAAGTAAAAAAACAAGTTGTACTGTACTACACAATAAATCAATAATATCGATAATCTTATCTCCACACAGACCCCAATGGCCCAACAAATTAAAAAGAAACCTAAAATAAATGCTAATAAATACTCCAAACAACCAATTTCTAACATTTTTCCTCTCCTCTCAGACAAACAACACACAAGAGCCAAGAACAAAGAAAACATGGATCATGGTCACATGCATGACATGCCTCCACCATCATCATCATCACCACCATCATCCATGATGAATAATGGATCCATGAACGGAGGAGGAGGTCATCACCACATGATGATGATGCACATGACTTTCTTCTGGGGCAAGAACACGGAGGTTCTCTTCTCCGGTTGGCCGGGAACAAGCTCCGGCATGTATCCTCTTTGTCTCATCTTCGTTTTCTTCCTCGCTGTCCTCACCGAATGGTTATCTCATTCCTCTCTCCTCCGTGGCCCCACCGGAGATTCGGCTAATCGCGCAACCGGGCTAATCCAAACCGCCGTGTATACCCTCCGTACCGGTCTTACCTATCTAGTCATGCTTGCCGTTATGTCTTTTAACGCCGGTGTGTTTCTCGTTGCTCTCGCCGGTCATGCCATTGGTTTCTTGTTGTTCGGAAGCCGAACTTTCCGGAATCCCTCCGGTGACCAGCAAGCTAAAGTTCTTCTTCCTCCCTCAGGTTGTGCTTGTTGATGATGATATTATATATGTATGGATTGAGATCCATGTTTGTGTTTTTAATTAAAGATCTAGGGTTGTAGTTTTCTTGATAATTTTGTGGATTGTTCTTGAGGTTCATGTGTGTGTGAATGTGAGGAGGGAATATTTGGTAATTTCTAGTATTTGTTTTGCTTTATGATTTTTGTTTTTCATCTGGTTAATATGATTAATGGTGAAAACTGAGTATATCAATTTACTACTTTTGGACACCAATTTGTTTTTTCTTAGCTTAAACTTCGTAATTATATAGGTAGGTATACGTTTCTAAATATATTTTTTTTATAATAAAGCGAGTATATAAGAGGCAAATTAAAGAGTTATATCTTCTTCATCTCGAATACACCCAAATTTCATAATTGTCCTTTTCTCACAAAAGTCTCGTGACACATATAGTCCGGAGCTTTTTTTGGGTTTATATGGTTAGAGGAGTTTTAGTACTTATATAATTTTATAACAGTTAGATGTAGTTCATTAAATTATTTTTACAATAAAGTTTCAAAACGAAGAGGAAGATAACGATGATTAGATGAAGGCGATGATTAATTGATTATCAAACTCTAACGCTCCATAGCATAATCTCAATATTACATAATCTGCAACAAGTCTCTGAGTGGGCCTTCTCTTCTTTTGTTAATGGGCCCATTCATATCTTCAAGCCCGAATACATCTATCACAGCCTTTGATCAGCTGTAACTTACAGCCTGTAAATGGGCCTGGTCAACTCTGAAATCCGGGTCAATCTAGTTTGCCGATATTTTCTTTCACGAATTGAAATTACAAAATTATTAGTTTAGCAGTTATTTGATTCTAGATCTCACAAATTGTGAATTTTCACTAAAGTCTATCGATTCTGTAATTTTATTTTGAAACAGTGTAAAGAAACAGAAGCAGAGACAAAATTCTATTTTTTTATTGCACTTGTTTTTTTTCTCAGAGCGAAACAACCTAATTAAGATAAATCCACAAACCAACTTATCACAAAACAAATCACCTTTTTGATGACACATTCAGGAAAAAACGGTTATGTTACGTCCTTTCCAAGCATCCTGTAAGTCAGGGTTTTGACTTTTGGACATTTCTGGATATTTTAATTTACTTATTCTTTTTTTCTTTGGTAAAATTTTTAATTTACTTGTTGGATTGTGATCTAGTGACATTTATTGTTAGAAGATGAATGCAGGCTGAAATATAGTAAACAGAAAAGTTAAAGATGACAGATTGTTCTGTATTGACTGCACAGTTAGCTTTTGTTCCAAGCAACTTAGTGTTTTTGAATCCTTTGGATCTTTGGTTGCTTTATCAAACTTTTTTTTGTTTTGTTAAAGCTCTTCTTCATAAATAAATACTTAAAACAGCTTAGCTAGAACTCTAAAAGCCTGTCTAACTTCTCTATTGTACTTAGAAATAATGTGTAATTTTATTTAATGAAAAAATGTACACGATTGGATAAATTAAACACACAAATTTATCCAAGAGCTATTTAAACAAGAACCTTTATCTTAAATTACATTTCACTGTAGCAAACTCATCCATCATATGGAAACTAAATAAACAAGCCTTTAACTATAATATATAAAATCTTCATCGCTTAGATTCCTATATTTCTTCAAGAACGTTGAAAGCTTTATGTGAAGCAGATAGAAGCAAACTGAGCCAGCAAGTTCTGATCCTTCGAACCCGATACATTCAGAGTATTCAACTTATCTATGTAATCTCCAATCCAATCGGACGTGGCTTTGACTTGTTTGTCCTTCTCTTCTGGAACCCTCTCGGTCATTGAGAGTGCTTCTACTTGAGGACAGTGGAACCATGTTTCCTTCACCACTCTGCTCTCTGTTTCTCTCTGTAACCGCAGCAGAAAAGGGGTATGCTATTTGCGGAATCTCCGATTCATTAGCATCCCATAATGATGGATGTTGATGCTCCGAGGAAGCAGCTACAACAGACTCACTATCAATATTGATGGGCAGCTGCTCCGATGAAGAAGACTCATGACAAGTAGAAGTAGAAGCTTCGTCATCATTATTGTTCTTAGGTTTCTTTTTCTTGTGAATCTTGCAGAGGACTAGCTGCTGAAACTTACTTTCGTTCGGTAACTTATTTTCGTCCGGTAACATATACTCGTTCATAATCCAGCTGCTTTCGCTTTCGCTATCAGGAACTGAAACAATAGCAGAAGCACCACCGTCTCCTCTCTTCATCTTCTTTCTCTTCCGCATCATCTTGTTACTTGTGAGGTAAGTTAGGTTTTGCTTTGTCCCAATGATATTCCCTGTCTCCTCCTCGATGATCTCCACTTTATAATTCTGCTTCCAGCTCCCGCGGTCGATCCCATCATTGTCTCCGGTGATCATCCGCTTCGAGTTCTTGCCACAACCGATCTTCTTCTCGGAGACCTGTTTCTTGGGCGTAAAGTAATACCAAACGTCTTCCAAGAAAAAAGGATCGTTGGTATGATCGACGACAAACCATGGCTCCATGGCGTAAACATCTTTCGTGGCTATGACGTCTTCACAGGCTTCACCTCTTAGCTTGGGAATAAGATATTCTTTAATGATTTCTTCGTCTGTGGGATCAAAGTGAAATCCCACGTCTTCTTCCGGGTCGTACTCGTTCGACATCTCAGTTTGTGTTGATATGTGGTTTTGCTGCAAAGGATTGATTAAGTTTCGAGAAAATTTTTGGAAATATTAAGGAATGATACGAAGAGATGAGAAGCCACAAAGGATCTATGAACGTACCTTAGCCGATTACAACATCAAAGGAAGAAGTTTCTCAAGCTTTCTAGTGTGAGATTTGAGGATTGAACTCTGTTATTGTGATCGTGTATTTATATTGTTATAGAGGTAGCGCTATTTTGTTTGTTTCCTAGTAGAGTTTGGGTATTTTGTTGTTTCTTATTCCTTATTGAAACGTGAAAGTTAGATATATATCACTAGAAAAGAAAATAAAAAATGGAGGCAAAATAAATAAATAGAGGTTAATATACCTTGGGTTACAAGGAAGATTCACTTTCCCCAATGCTTATGGAAAAAAGTAAAATAATATAAATTAAATTGATGTAAAAGTTAGTTTGATAATTTTGGATAATTCTAATTTTGGTTTAGGTTTGGTTTGATCATTTTGGTTCAGTTTAGTAAATGTACCATTCAATTCATTTGATTAACATATGATTTTTTACTATTTTTACCTGAAATAAGATATGGTCAGAATCAGGTATTCGCACGATTCCGACCTACATTCCACGTGTCTAAGTTTTATACGCCAAAAACAAACAAAAACTCATCTAGAGTTAAAATATAATCTTGAATCATTCGATTTACGGTTTTTATTGGGCTTTTATTTGATTTACAGTTCAAATATCGGAGTAGTCTTACTAATATATAGTAGTATTCTTTTTCGATCCAGGCCCATATGTTGCAAACATGGCCCAAATTACTTTTATATCTGATCGCAAAAAGTAGACATAAATATCTGACACTAATTAATACAACAATTCTTAAAACCCAAAAAAGTTATATACATAGCTTTGTCCGCAAGTCAAAAACCTTGTTCCTCCTCTCCGCCATGCCTATATTCGCCCTCAACGGCCAGCTTATCTCAACCCTCGCCGTAACTATTATCATCCTCGCGAAGCTCGCTTCAACAACGCTCCTTCCCCTCGTTTCCAATCCCTTAAATGCTGCTCTAGCTTACCTAATCGCAAAATTGATCCTTCCTCTAAAGATAATCCCCTTAACTCATTGGCGAAATCTATAGTCGTCTCCTCTTCCGTTAAGCCAAAGTTTGTTGTCACCTCTGTTTCCTCTGCCGTGTCCCTGTTTCTAATTCTGTCGGGTTTAGGAGGTAGCAGCGGAGGAGGAGGAGGAGGTGGGAATTTTGGTGGTTCTTGAGGAGGAGGAGGAGGAGATGGAGGATTTTGGAGAAATTTGTTTTCTTTTGCAATTCCAGTGGCTATTGCAGATGAAGAAGAGTCATTGGATTGGGATTCTCATGGCTTACCAGCGAACATTGTTGTACAGTTGAACAAGCTAAGTGGTTTCAAGAAGTATAAAATCTCCGATGTTATCTTCTTTGATCGACGGAGAAAAACCAAAGTCTCTTCAGATGATTCATTCTTCGAGGTTGTATTGATTCATCCAGGAGAAGTCTACACAAAAGCTCAACTACATAAGGAGCTAGAAAACCTAACTGCTTCTGGTATGTTTGATAAAGTCGATTTCGAAGCGAAGACGAATCCCGACGGAACCCTAGGTGTTACGATCTCTTTCGTGGAGCACACGTGGCAAGCTCCGGAGAGGATTAAATGCATCAACGTAGGGCTAATGCCACAATCGAAACCGGTAAAGATTGATTCAGATATGACAGAGAAAGAGATGATTGAGTCTTTGAGGAGTATGGAGAAGGATTATAAACGGAGGATTGATAAGTCAAGACCTTGTTTGTTGCCTGATTCGATTCAACGAGAAGTGATGCTTATGTTAAGAGAACAAAGGAGTGTAACTGCGAGGCTTTTACATAGGATTAGGGATCGAGTTCTTAAATGGTACAAAGACGAAGGGTACGCATGTGCTGGTGTTGTGAATTATGGAAACTTGAACAGCAAGGAACTTGTTTTTGAAGTTGTGGAATGAGACATAACACAGTTGGTTATTCAGTTTCATGATAAGCTTGGTAATGTTGTTGAAGGTAACACAAAGATTCCTGTTGTGCGCAGACAATTTCCCAAACAGGTAATAATATCTCGTGATTCAGCTCATTTTGTTAATCATTGTTAACTTTCTACAAGACCAAAAGATTTAACTGATTTAGAGATTTCAGAACCAAGTAATGTAACTATCTTTTGAAAAAAAATCTCTGTGTTTTGCGTTTTGGTTAATAGCTCCGACCAGGCTATGCGGTCAACATGGAAGTTGCAAACCAAGCTGTGAGGAACATTCACTCTTTAGGCTTGTTTTCTAATATCGAAATCGTTCCGGTTCCAGATGAGAAAAATGAGGGAGGTTGGATTGTTGAGGTCAAGCTTGAGGAAAAAGATCAGAAATATGCAGAAGTAAGTACAGAATGGAGTATTGTTCCTGGACCTGGAGGAACTCCTTCATTGGTATGTGTTTCTTATATGTTCATTGTCTATTAAACTTAGAACCTATTTAAGTTCCAAAATCCATTGAATTTGTTATCTCCATTATTAGGCTTCGTTTCAACCAGGTGGATCTGTTTCTTTCGAACATCGAAACATCAAGGGTCTTAACCGGTCTTTCATGGGTTCAGTGTCCACTAGCAACCTATTGAATCCAGAGGTATGGTCAATTTCCATATGGTTCTGATACATATCTTGTTCAATTTTTTGTTTACACTCGGTTTTGCTCTCAGGATGATCTTTCGTTTAAGTTTGAGTATGTACATCCATATCTAGACGGTGTTTACAATCCTAGAAACCGTATCTTCAAAACAAGCTTCTTCAACAGCACTAAACTCAGCCCAGTGTTCACCGGAGGACCTGGTTTTGAGGAATTAGTACCTCCAATGTTGGTGGAACGAGCTGGTCTTAAAGCTACTATAACCGAGGTACTAACTATAAGTCCCATATGCTCAACATTGTTTTCTTCTTCCACAAGTCACATTAATAATCCCTTTTTTTCTTGGTGCAGGACTTCACACGTCAGAGTAAATTCACATATGGACTAGACTTGGAAGAGATAACAACAAGAGATGAAAACAGTAAAATCTCTTCAAATGGGCTAATGTTATTACCTAACGGAGGAATCAGTGTTAATGGACCTCCAACAACTCTTAGTGGTACTGGTATTGATCATGTAGCTTTTGTACAAGCCAACATAACTCGAGACAACACTAAGTTTGTTAATGGAGCTATTGTTGGAGAAAGAAATGTCTTCCAAGTGGATCAAGGCTTAGGTATAGGAAGCAACTTCCGGCATTTCAACCGTCATCAACTAACATTAACAAAGTTCATTCAGCGTATGAAAGTAGAAGAAGGATCTGGTAAACCACAACCACCAGTTCTAGTCCTCCATAGCCATTACGGTGGTTGCATTGGTGATCTTCCAGGCTATGATGCTTTTGTTCTTGGTGGACCTTACTCAGTTCGAGGCTATAGTATGGGAGAGCTCGGTGCAGCTAGAAACATTCTTGAGGTAGCATCTATAACATTCATACAAAAACTTACTATTTTTTTCCTCATAAAAGTCTAATGGTGTTTTTTTGTCGTTGTTGTTACAATTGTATATAGGTTGGTGCTGAGATAAGAATACCTGTGAAGAACACACATGTGTATGCCTTTGCTGAGCATGGAAACGATTTAGGAAGCTCAAAAGATGTGAAAGGGAATCCGACGTCGGTTTACCGGAGAATGGGACATGGTTCATCGTATGGTTTGGGTGTGAAACTTGGTCGGATACGAGCTGAATATGCTGTAGATCACAATTGTGGAACGGTGCTCTCTGTCTCCGGTTTGGAGAGAGATATTAAAGAAAAGTTGATGTTTTGCAAAAGGATTGCGCTAACTGTAATGCTAGTATTTTTAACATTAGTTTATATAACAGTATACTCTAAATATTTTTTGGTCTTTTAGCTATATATATATTTTTAGGGTTTTAGTCTTGTATTGTGAATTTGTGATACTTACTTATGCAATGAATTCAGAATTAATTTATAGAGGTTCTACTGTACTTTATTCAGAGTATAAAGGTTAAGCATTTGTAAGTGTGTTTATTAGTGTGTAAACATTTCATTAAACCCGGAAAACAATAAAACCATAGCACAATATATTGAGAAACAAAACAAAAAGAGTCGTCCCTCACAAGAAACAAAAAACCCTTTCCCAACTTATTTCTCTACGAACAAAAGCAATATGAATAAAACATGAAACCAAACCACCACTTTGATAGTATAATATAACACCTTTCATATAACTCAAAAGCTTGACAATAGCGTTTGCGTTTTAGTTTTTGGGAACGTTGAGCCTTAGTCGGAAATCTTCTTCCATGAGAGGAAGTCCTTCTCTGAGCTTCACCTTTGGTTCCCAACCCAACACTTCTTTGGCCTTACTAATGTCTGGCTTCCTCTGTCTTGGATCGTCTGGTGTGTTCTCCACCATCTTTATCTCTATGCTTGGGTTAATAAGCTGTGTTTAATATAAATAAAACACGTATTAAGGAACTAAAACATGAATTCAATGCAAGATTTATCATATTGTTTATAGTTTAACCCGACTCTAACCTCTTTAACAGTCTCAGCTAGTTCCACCATTGTGAATTCACCTGAAAAACAGAGAGATAGTGTAACAAACCCAACTGAATAGTATTTGCTTTCTTGGAATAGTATTTATTTAAGGTAAATGTTGGAATGAGAATGCGGACCTGGGTTACCGATGTTGATAGGGCCAGTATCGTCACCTTCCATGAGGCGGATAAGTCCATCAACCATGTCGGATACATAACAGAAACTGCGGGTTTGTGTCCCCGGTTTCTGAACTGTCAAAGCCTCACCCCTACACACACATTCATGGAAACAAACAACTAAGCAGAGAAGAAATAAAAATCGCGTTTCGGTGAGTTCAGAGGAAAGAACTTTTACCGGAGTGCTTGAGCAATGAAGTTGCTCACGACACGGCCGTCATCAATGTTCATTCGAGGACCATATGTGTTGAAGATTCTAGCAATACGGATTTCTACAAATAGGAAATGAACCCAATAAGAATCTTAATAGAATCACAAGACGATGAAAAAGTGTTGCGGTGAGTTTATGGAAACACAAAACTGACCAATGCCGTGTTGCCTGTGGTAATCAAACATCAAGGTCTCGGCTACACGCTTGCCTTCATCATAGCAACTCCTAACCCCTTTTTTATAATAGCAACCAAGTTTAAGTTTACAAAGCTGTAAAAACTGTAATGCTAGAAAATTTTCACTATAAGATGAGAACATATGAAACTTACCAATTGGGTTGACATTTCCCCAGTAGCTCTCAGGTTGAGGGTGGATGAGAGGATCTCCATACACTTCTGAGGTTGAAGTAAGCAAAATTCTGTTTAGAGAAAAACAAACGTTAGTTACAAAGCGGATCATTTAGGCGATAAGGGAGCGGAATATGTCTCGAACCTTGCTCCAACACGCTTGGCAAGACCAAGCATGTTCAGTGTACCAATCACATTGGTCTTGATTGTCTGCAGAATCAGATTTTATATCAGAAAAAAGTAATGCTTCCTTCTGATGATATTAAATTGATATAAGAACATATATCCAACACAAACCTTAACAGGGTTGTACTTGTAGAAGATAGGAGAGGCAGGACAAGCAAGATGATAAATCCGATCAACCTCGATCAACAAAGGCTCCGTAACATCTGTTTAAACCCCAAAACCACGACGTTGATTCTGGTTGACATAAACAAGAAGACTATATATTCCACGTCTCGAGATCATACCGTGACGAATAAGCTCAAATCTTGGATGACCAATCCACTTCTTGAGGTTTTCTTTTGATCCAGTGAAATAGTTATCAGCAACAATCACCTGAAGAATACAATGAAACAATCAAAATTGAATAAAACATAAAAAGCATCTCAGGGTTTTGTTGAGCTTAATCGTATGTATACAGACCTCATTCTTCTCATTTTCCATAAGCTTATCAACCAAGTGAGAACCAATGAAACCAGCTCCTCCCGAAATCAAAATCCTCATATTGGACTACACAAAACAAAAAAAAAGTAAACACCTTTACATCAGAATCCTTCGATCAGAGCTAATCAGAACAAAATTAATAAACCCCAAGATCTGATTTTGTAATATGATACAAAGTTCTCCAGCAATGTAGCCAGCAAAAAGGAGTCAGATTGTGGATAAGAGGTCAGATCTAAGTGGCATAAACAAAAACAAGGATTCGATTTCAACGATCTTCATTACAATGCCAAAGAGAACAGTCACGATCGCATCTTAATCTCAAATCTATACAGAAATTAAAATGCTTTTAACCTGACAAAACTTGGAATTGCGTAGAGGAGAAGGTGAAGGAGGAGGCTTTGTGCTGTTCTGTTTCTCACTTATAGCTGCCATTGCTGAGAGATCTCAATCCTGGTTTTTTTTATATAACAAAAACACATCAAATGAGATTGAAATTGAAGCCAAAAAAACGAAATTTTGCAAAAAGAGAAGATTGTGAATTTTGATCAGGATTTACCAGAAGCTTCGGAATAGAAAAAAACAAGAGTCTTATTCTGATCTGATGAGAGAATTGAGAAGGGGAGAGCTCCGAGAGATCGTCTACTTATAGTCCCAGGTGTCTCAACTTCATCGAAAAATTGAAGATTTTTTTTTTTTTTTCTATTTAAGATTAAATTCCAAAAATAGTTTTAATTTAGTTAGGACGAAGAAGATTAATAATTTATTTACTTTAAGGGTTAAAGCAGAAAGAGACTTCAAAAACACGAAATGGGAAATTAACAAATTAGTTAGCTACTAAATCACGACAACGTTTGACCTAACCGAAATCTGACGTGGCAATTTTTACAGCAATTTATTTACTCTTTATAGATTTTGTTTTCCTTCCAGTTCAGTTTCCAAGAGATAATTACATGCATGACTTGGACACTAGTAGACATATTTATCTTTTCATCTATTAACGGTTCGAATTTTGTTTTGTTTTTTTTTCCCGTATGTATTTAGTCGTCTCTCATTTTATTTATAATTTTCATTATTCTCTAACTAATTAATTAACATGTCAACTAGATAGTAATCAGTATAGCATGGAAAAAATATATATTTCATACTTTATTAGTTTATATTATCATAGATTATTGTATTAGTGTTTTAAATTATATTTATTTTATGTTTTTAGTATCTTTTATTTATTATTATTATATATGGTTTATGTTGGGTTAATTAAAATTAAAATATAATTATGTGTGGTGTTATATTGTTGACAAATTTATTTAATAAGTTAGATTATAATGTAATTTTGTTGTAAAAGTTAAGTAGTGTTATGCATATATTTTCACATTATTCAAAAAATTAATAACTATTTATTTTACTCTAATATATTAATTATTATCAATGATTAGAAATTCTATATGAGATCTGTCATGATCCGTCTTGATCCGTTTTTATCTGCTCTGACCTGTCTTGACCCGTCCTGACTTATTGTAAAAATTAAAATATTTAAAAATCCGGATAATTTAAAGTTGGATGGTAAAAAAAATTAATTTTAATTTTCTTCCATAATTAATAAAAAAGATAAAGTGACTTTTTCGTGGAAAGTAATAATTGTTAAAATATTATTTATAATATAAATTTTTTAAAAATAAAGTCATTAAAGATACAATAATAATCACAATATTATAATTAATTTTACTATTGTATCCTTAATGACTTTATTTAAAAATATTAAATATTATATTGTTTAATATTCTAATTAAAGAATTCATATTTATGTAGGAGATACTAAATAAAAATAAACTGATTTAAATTTAAAATATTAAGAATTAAAATTTAAAGTATCTATATACTAACTAAATAAGAAATTATTATGATTATTAGTAAAATTTAAAAAATTAAAAATATTATCTAATAATATTTGTTGTAATATTTCACGTAAATGCAAGGTTATTTTGTTTTTAACATTACTCAAATAATGACTGTAAATAACAATCAACCATTCACTATCCACCATCCTAGTATGTATTAACCTCTACCACCCATCATTCACAAACTTAATTATTATCTACCATCCACAAATCCATCATCAACCATCTACTAATTTTTTACGTACATACACTCTAGATAAAAACTTCATTTTGAAAATTTGGATTTTGTTTTCTTTGTTTTTGGGAGAGAACTACCTAGAATGATTCAAATTTTAAGAGAAATAACAGGAGAGGTCTAACCAGAATGATCACAAATCTTTTGCTGCTTTATCATTATAATAATTACACCAAAAACAAAAAACATATTAAGGATCTACAAAATTGAAAATTGTAGTAGAGTTAAGAAAACTAGAAGATACCAATTAATTAAGATATATATGTCAACAAACTCATACTAGTTATCAAAACAAAAACAAACAAACTCATATGTCCAATTGAGTAAGACTTACTTTTCCGTTGACACCAACCAAACTAGAGTATGACTTACGTTTTTATCGACATGAAGCACATGTTTTCAATGTTACAACTTATTAGTATTAAGCCCGTACTAAATACGGGAAAAATAATATTGATGCATATTTACAATAGAAAAAAGTTTAATATATTTAAAAGTAGATTGATATATATTTTTGTGACAAAAAATAATAAAATAATTATTTTAACTAGATTAAAGATTTCAAATAGTATATATTAAAATTAAATATTTAAGAGTTCAAAAAAAATACAACTGAATTAGAATAGAATAAAACACAAGATTCGGAATCATTTTCAACAACATAAGATTTATATTTACTAGTTAAGGTAATGCCAAAAGTATTTTGGAGTTTCAGCATCAAGCTGATAGCCAATGAAAATTATATGAAAAGGGAACATAACAGATTACATATGTTAGCCTATAAGCCTATTAACCAAATAGCTTGGTTACATCCACTTCTTCATCGAAATTTTTTTCAATTTCTTTTATTTGTGTTAATGGTTGTTATGATTTTGTTTCTGTATTTTGTAAACTTTTTATGATATCAATATATTTGATTTGCCGTAAAAAAAAAACTGAATTAGAATAGAAAATTCCAAATATATTACCAAAAAATTATTTCAACATAAAATTAAAAACACACATATTGACCAACCTTATAACTTAAATCATACTAAATATCCAAAAATTATATCGTGGAAGAAATTTTTGTTTTCATGATTTGTTCCATGAAAGTATTATTCATCCGAAGATGCTTCAACTTTCCATAGTTTCTTATGTTTCTATGTCAATAGCCAATAAAGAAGAGTGATAAGAAGATGATTAACAATTTATACAGCAAAATGATGTTGGACAATATATGCAAAATGAATGAGATATGTAGATTTCTAAATAATAAAAATTTGATACCTTAAAAATATATGGCAATCATGTTGGTTTTAGAAACGGAATTACTCTTGTTCTTGTTAGCAATCTATCTATTCTCGTGTGTGTTTGTCTGGTTTGATTGATCTTGAATGAGAATGAAGAGTAATGTGTTATGTTTTTATTTGAATGGAAGAAAAAGAGGTTAAAATTAAAAATAATAATGATTGGATTTTGATATATATATATTATATATATATATAGAAGAGGAGGTTGAAAGTTTAAAAATATATGGGAGAGTGGTGCTATAAAAAAAGAATGATGAAAACAAATAAAAGCTGAATTTTTAGAAAACAAAATCAATTAAAAAAATATTGAAGAATAAATCTTGAGATGTTTTTTCTTACTGTGAATAAAATAATTTTTCTTTTGATTTGTTTATTTTAAATAAATTTTACATGTGCCAGACTTTTATTGGGCCAGTTACATATGCTTTATAATATAAAGGATAATCGATGCATTGTCAATTACTTTTTTTTTGGTAAAATGCATTTAAAATTACATAAGTCTATTGACTGAAAAAGAGAAATTACATATGAAATTACATTTCTTTTGTGTTGACCCAAAAAAAAAATAAACAAAAAATAAACATTTCTTTGGTAGATAGTTGTATTCTTTCACGCTCATAAATCGTTCTCTCAAGTTTTCGAATTAAACATACCTAAAGGTTTTGTACGAAAGTATTGATAAGTTATATGCTACTTTCTTGTGGATGAACTCCACGGAATCAAAGTTAGATTACGTATTGCGTGGCCTAACATATATGTTTATCGAAAGAGAATGAGATTTTTGTATGAAGACAGTAGGAAGAATTTAATTGTGGTTTTCAGGCTAAATATATTTGGTCTTATTTAACAAAATAGGATTCTTGTGGGTGGCAATGCATGGCTTTCGAAGAACATATTCAAACGAATGGGGAGTTTTGGTAACTTAACGGTGCCAGCATTTATCTTCGAATCTGAGAAAGCTTCTCAAAATCAAAGACCAAGCAATGAACTTCTTAAGATGCGAGGTTAAATATGGCTTAAACCCATTAAAATGAGTTAAATGACATTTGAAGTGGACATCACGCGGTTTTTATGCTTTAAATCGGGACTGCATGCGGTTTTATTGGATATAACGACTTCGAGATCATGCTACAGCCTACAAGAAGGAAACGATGTCGTCCAAGCTCATAAAACGGCACGCAGTTCATGTTCAAGAAGAGAAACTGTGTACAAAAGCAGAGAACAAATCATTCCGAGCAAATTAAAGAAGCATTCTTAAAGAATAAAATTGATCATTTTAGATTTTTTAATGCCAGTTTATCAAGAACAACACTTTTCTCAACCAAACACTTTTCAAAACGCTCTGGTTCTCAAACGCGACAAAAAGACATGCAAAACAAGCTGTGTTTGGACAGTTTTTGGATAAAGGATATGAAACTCCAGAGATCTCAGAGGTGTAAAAGTTTGAAGTTGATCACAACATTTCTTGAGACTTTCTAACACAGCGGCTCACTTTCTTCTTGAACTCGTCTCTCTTCTCTCGCCATTCTTTCTGCGCAAGAGAAACACACACAAAATTCATAACCATGTCTCGCTCTTAATTACATTGAATCTGATGGGAAAAGATCGATTAATAAATACTCACAGCAGCTTCAACGTTTGCTGGAGACTCATCATTAGGACCAGAAAGCATCGATATGATACTCAACATAATACTTTCAACCTGAAACAATAGAATTTGTTTTCCCATAAACATCAGAAATCCAAGATATGAACAAAATCACCTAGAGATCTTCCTCAAGTGAAGATACTACGCCAAAAAAAGATTTAACAAATCGCAAATCACTTTAACATACAGTATGAACAGGGGTCCAACGCTCGCTTGCAAGCTCATAACCACTTGGATCATCACCAGGAGGATGAAGAATAGATATACAAACACGACCATCAGAATAAACTGCAAGCAGATATACCATTCAAGAAAACAACAAGTGAGAAAAAAAGATAAAAACAAATGTCTATTCTTCTATTCATATTCCTTGAATAAAAAAAACGAATAGAGACGAAGAAAGATACTAACCATTAGGATGCCACATATCCGAAGTAAACCTCACAGTCGGCGGGCTATTAGGATAGTTTTGCGGGAAGGACATAATAGCGTTAAAGAATCCTCCTTCACTGCATATTTTACAAAAGTTTTTCAAAACCATATCCACAAGAATTCGATTCCGATGTTCGATTAAGAGATATCATTATCTGAACTATGTAAGAACAAACCTAAATCAAGAATCAAATCCAAATATGAACAGTGGTATCAAAACAAAGAACAAGAAATCCCTCAATTATGCGATCTACAGTGTTGAATCTCAATCAAATACAATTCTATATGAATCATCGAATTCGAGAACAATGAAAGCGAAAAGGAAGAGAGAGTACTAAGGAGTATCAGGAGGTCCGATGATGGTAACGCTCCATTCGAATATATTCTTCTCATCAACGAGACCAGCAGAGAATCCATCTACAGGATGCTTACAGAGATCTGAAACCAAAAATCGAATTTAGAGAAAAGTAAATTATACAAATCAGAAAATATTGATTTCGCCAAGAAGATTGATATATTTGCGTGTGTGTGCCTTTGAGTTGTTTCTGAAGGAGAAGGCTAGCTTGAGAGGACATGGCTGATGATGGATGATAGAGCTGGAAACTTCGAGAGATTTTGATTTTAGAGCGAAAGATTGAAGAGAAATTGAGAATTTATAGAGATAGGAAGAAGCTTCTGTCTTCTGATTTATGAAGAAGAAAGATATTGAAACTGGGGATTTTCAGGAATCGATGTTTTCACATGTGAGGAGAAGCTTGGATCTGCTACGGCCGTGTCTTTTTTGTACTTTAATATTTTAACCAATAGGGTTTAGAGACTTTCTCTGTTTTCCGTTACGTTTCTTAATTCCGTTAAGCTTGTACCGGTTTAGGTTTGGTTAAAGTAAAACTACTTGATTTGATTTGAATGATTTTCGGTTTAGTTTTTGGTTTAGTCAGATTGCAAGAAAAGACTACCAATTGAATGCAGCAAAAGTTAAAAAATGTACACAGTTTTTCTTTTTAGCGGCAATTGTATTGAGACCAAACGAGAAAACCCAATAAAAGGGTAGATGCATGGCATATGGCATATGACATACTCGATATGAGCATACTTATCTAAATTAGTTATTATGAAATCATATCAAGACATATAAATTTTAATACATTTTGATAAATATTTAGATAAAATCAAGTTGATATCATGAATGATCCAGACTTTCTACATAAAGTTCAATGACTAAAGATACGTTAATCATTTTCATATTGTCGTGACCCTTAAATTACAAAATCATAATAAAGATATCTGTTGAAACAAAATTTTAATCCAAAAACACAACACAATTGACAATAGTCTTACATATGCCGCAAAATATTTTATACATCATTATACAATATTGATCAAGATCGAAATTAAGTTCTAAGATTATACATTTATAAGAAATGGTTTGATAATATGCGAGTAATCCATATATGATATATATCGTGGAGGGTACTTTTAAAAAGATTTCGTGGTGGTTATAATGATGAAACCTAAATGATGACAGAAAAAAAAAATTAACTGAAATTGAAATGAAAGCCGCATTATATATTAATTTGGCCGACGTAAATTATTACGGTGACTTTAGTAGCTACACCATGTTACTATCCAAGAGAATTGTTGTTCGGTTTTTGTTGGTCCATAAATGAGAATTATTCAGTGGTTTATCGGCAAACAATTCCATAGATACTATAATTAGGTTCTAGGTTCTTGATACCAAGAAAGTGTAGACTAAGATCTACTCGATCCGGACCGATCCACAAGTTTTATTTTTTCTTTAATTCTATAGACGTTCTAATTGATTTCTAAGTGGAAATAACATTACATAGGATTCCAATAAATGACATTTAACCAGAGAATCTTACCTTGGTTTCTTCAAGCTAAGTAATCATTACGGTTCATACCAACTAAATGTGACAAATTTTGTTGTATCATGCTTGTTACACAATATTTATATATATATATGATGATCCTGAATGAAAACAATAAGCTTTCTCTACCTAAAGCAAATATGAGAAGAAATGTTATCAACATTAAGCTTCTCTTTCTCATTTGCCTCTTTCTCGGCACAACTATGACTCGGGAATGCCGAGAAGGTAACCGCATTGCTAGGTCTTTGTGTTTGGTTTTGCATGAATTACGGCAGAGAGGTGATAACTATAATGTATTGAGGGCATGAATATTTGGCTTTCTTATTTACTATGCTCTATCTTCTTGTATCAGTCCATTTCAAGATTGGACCTACAAAGATCAGCAAGAAACCCGAGAGAATGATGCCAACTTGGGTAAGGAAATCAAATTTTGCTAGTATCCAATATAGGACATGGAGGATACTTATAATATTTATCTTATGGAACCAGGTTGAACAAAAAAGGTGGCATAAGCACCCATCCGGACCTAACCCATCAGGGAATCGCTATCCACCGGTCCAACCATGAGTCGATAACAGCGCCAACTATAAGAAGGAGAGTGAGTGCTTAAAAAGTTAAAGATCCAATGTGTGTGAAATATATGAACGTTGATCAACTACATCAATTCGATGACACTAATTACAATAGAAGTCTTTATAATCATATAGCCTCTGAGTTGCTACCATAACAAAACCATCTTAAGTTCTTAACAGAGCAAAACAACTGAAATAACAAGTTGAGATTTAAGAGATAAAAAGACTGCATTATTATAAGTCAGGATGATTAAGGCATATCATATTCGATATGTTTTTTTTATATAAAGAACCATATTCGATATGTTTCTAGTTCCTTAACGTTCAATATACCTTGTAAAAATATATACCTTGTAAGATCTTCTTATTTGTTTCCTTTTCCTCTGTTTTGCCGACATTCGTGAACTACTTCCACATACTCTTTTTAAAAAGTTGTGATAAATTACATAGATTTTTGTCATAATAAAATTGTAGCTTGGTGAAGGAAGCCAAAATATAGTATTTGTATATATTTGGTTTTAACTTTTCTTGTCGTTTTCTTCAAATTCTTCAAGATATCATGCCCAAATAAACCTCATTTTACTTTGGTACAAATCTCAATAGTATTTGGTTTATATTGGACTGAAGTCTTCCAAGCAACCTTCAGAAACTACAGCAACGCATCACAAGCACAAGGACAATCTTAAGCCTAAGAAAAAAAGTTCAGATTATTCCTCTTGCTCCGATACTTCTGCTTCAACTTCAAAAGTTAAGAAAGATAGTAAACACAAGGAAAAACCCCCAAAATTCTCAGAGGGAGAAACTGGAGATTGATATTGGACTGAAATCACCAAAACCAACCAAAAAGTGATCTCAGTCCCATTCCAAAGGGAAGGAAATCGCTTCTAGTAGTGAGTCCTCAGGGTCAGACTCGGACGCTTCTTCTTCATCCTCCTCAAAAGCCTCAGCATCCATCCTTGCCATCTCGGACGAAGAGACTGAGATAGAAGCAGAGGAACCCTTTACTCCGGTTATATCTAAGAAGCAAAAACGCCATGAGCGGAAATCCATGGGGAAGAGCCCCTTGTCAAACAAATCTCATTAATGATTGTTGACACCTTTTGTTGGAACGTACGTGGATTTAACAATAATATAAAGCGAAAGAGCTTCGGAAAGTGGTTACGTAGTAGTCGACCACATTTTGGTAGTATTATAGAAACAAGAGTCGAGGCTAACAAAGCAAGTAGTCTGATTCAGTCATCTTTCCTCGGTTGGAATAGTGCAGATAATTACAACTTTGCAGAACTTGGAAGAATTTGGGTTCTATGGGATCAAAAAGTTACCCTATCAATTATCTTTACCTCTAGTCCAATGATCACTTGTTCAGTTAAGCTTCCGCATCAGACCAAGGAAATGATTTACTCCTTCATCTATGCAGCTAATTGTAAGTATGAAAGAAGAAACCTATGGTCTGATTTGGAAACTCTATTGCTTGACCCAGATATCAGACATAAACCATGGGCTCTACTGGGGGATTTTAATCAAACTTTAAACCCCTCAGAAGACTCCTTAAGTGGCACAAGAATCTCTAGAGGTATTAAAAATTTTAGGGAGTGCTTGGAAAATGTCGATATGTTTGATCTCTTTTATCGTGGAAGTGAGTATACTTGGTGGAACCATTAGGATGATAACCCAATTGCAAAGAAATTGGACAGAGTTCTTGTAAATGACATATGGTAGATGTCATTTCCTCTATCTTACAGTCACTTTGGCGTCTCTGACTTTTCTGATCATAGTCCAGCCTGTCTAATTCTTGGGAACCAAGTGAAGTCCAAGAAGCCGTGTATGTTCTCGTATTTTCTCATGCAGCACAAAGACTTCATCCCTTTTATAACATCATTGAGAATCTACTGAGGTATCTGGTACGACTATGTTCATTCTAGCAAAGAAGCTTAAAGTTCTAAAGAAGGTTCTAAGAGAGCTCAGTAAAACAAACTTCTCAGACCTCGAAAACAGAACCAAAGAAACTCTTAGCGAGCTGAGAAAGTGTCAAGACAAGTTCTTGTCAAACCCTACTCAAGATAATGCGATTGAGGAGAAAAAAGCTCATAGAAAATGGTTGATTTTGGTAGAGGCTGAAGAGTCTTTTATGAAGCAAAGGTCCATAGTGAAATGGTTGAATGAAAGAGACTCTAATATGGCTTTCTTTCACAAGATGGTGGCTACTAGGAAATCCTTAAATCAGATACACTACTTGTTGGATTCAAATGGTTTAAGGATTGATTCTCTAGATCAGATTAAAACACATGAAGTTGATTTCTTCCAAAAGCTTTTCGACACTGAGCAATCTCCTCTTTCGGACGCAGACAAAGATCTGATTACTCACCTAACATCTTTTTCTTGCAGTGAACATATCATGGATTCTCTAATAGCTCCAATCACCACTGCGGATATCAAGCATGAGATATTTGCTCTTCCAAGAAAAAAATCTCATGGACCTGGCGGTTACACAGGTGAATTCTTTCAAAGCACTTGGGATATTGTAGAAATGGATGTGATTGCAGCAATGCAAGAATTTTTCAACTCGGGTCAGATTCTTAAGCAGTGGAACGTAATTGCTATCACACTTATCCCAAAGAAGACCTCTTCGGAAAGGCTAGGATACTGCAGGCCTATCTCTCTATGTAATGCTCTATACAAAGTGATATCAAAGATCATAGCGAGAAGACTCCAAGTGCTCTTACCACACATGATCTCTAACTCACAATCAGCTTTCATAAAAGGAAGACTGCTAGTGGAAAATGTGCTTTTAGCAATGGAGTTGGTTCAGGGATTTGGTAGGAAGAATGTTTCTGCAAGAGGAATGTTAAAAGTGGATCTGAGGAAAGCATTTGACTCAGTAAGATGGGATTTCATAAGCCAAATTCTGCAGGCCGCGAATTTTCCACCTTTATTCATCACCTGGATTTCTCAATGCCTAACCACAACTTCATTTTTAATCAACATAAATGGTGATCTTTGTGGCTACTTCCAGGGTAAGCGAGGCCTAAGACAAGGAGATTTAATCTCCCCTTATCTCTTTATCTTTGCAATGGAAATCTTTGCCAAGCTGTTGGATTCTAAATATGAGAGTGAGGTTATTGGCTATCATCCCCTTGCTCAAAACCCAAGAATATCTCATCTTTGTTTTGCTGACGATGTCATGGTTTTTTTCGATGTGTCAGCTTCATCTATTGCTGAAATCTCAGATACACTTGACTTTTTTCATGTTCTCTCCGGCTTAGAAATGAATATCGAGAAGACAGAACTTTTTTTAGCAGGAGAGAACCCTGAGGAAACCGACACAATTTCTTTGCTTGGATTCCATCATGGCACTTTACCAATAAGATATTTGGGCCTCCCATTACTTCACAGGAAATTGCAGGTGTCAGATTACTCTCTTCTTTTGGATAAGATATCTGCAAAATTCAAGCATTGGGCAACAAGGACTCTGTTATTTTCTGGTCGCCTTCAACTGATCTCAGCCACCATTTATAGCCTTGTAAACTTTTGGATGTCAGCTTTCTGTCTTCCTAAGGGATGCTTGAAGTTGATTGAACAGTTGTGTAGTAGGTTTCTCTGGTCTGGAGATACCTCAAGGCACTGTGGCTCAAAGGTCTCTTGGAAATCAGTATGTCTACCTAAAGATGAGGGTGGGTTGGGTCTAAGGAACTTTCAAACTTGGAACAAAGTTCTTAACCTGAGACTCATATGGCTACTCTTCACTAATAGTGGATCTTTGTGGGTTGCATGGAATAAAGAGCATAGGATGAAGAACTCTAATTTCTGGGCCATTGACGCAACTTATCAAGACTCTTGGATTTGGAAATTTCTTCTTAGATTAAGACCTCTGGCAAAGACTTTTCTAAGATGCAAGTTAGGTGATGGTAATACAGCAAGTTTCTGGTATGATCACTGGTCCTCTCATGGACCCCTCATTGATTTGATGGGTGAGTTAGCTCACCTAACTACAGGATTTCCTTTGGACTCGTCAGCTGCTTCTACGATCACATTGGAAGGTTGGAAACTACCATCAGACAGATCCAGAAACCCGGCCCTTATTACTCTCCAGAACACTCTGTTATCCCACAGACCTCCTGCTGAATACAGAGGTGAAGATCTCTTCTTTTGGGAAGCAGGCGATCACCAGCTCAGGCAGTTCTCATCAAAAAAGACATGGAACTGCATCAGACCAATGGAACCGAAGAAAGAGTGGGCTAAGAAGGTCTGGTTCAGTGGTGTGATTCCAAAGCATGCTTTCACGTTTTGGGTTGCAAATCTCGACCGTCTACCTGTCAAAGCCAGGCTACTCAGTTGGGGCTTGCCAACACCTCCTACTTGTTGTCTCTGCAATCTTGAGATTGAAACTCGGGACCATGTTTTCCTTCACTGTGAATTCTCATCAGAGATCTGGTCACAACTCCTTCACAAGCTGGGTCTCCCCTCCTTCATCTTCATGAACTGGGATATTCTCATGAATTGGTTATCAACAAGACTCCCAGGTACTGCTAAGATCCTTAACCGGATTGCTACTCAATCAGTTATCTACCATCTTTGGAGAAAAAGGAACAATCGAGTCCACAACAACTCTTCCATGTCTGCTACTGCACTATTCTGCCAGATTGATCGAAACATTAGAGACATCCTACTAGCTCGCCGAACAAGAAAGAGCTGTAAGAATCTTCTCTTTCTTTGGTTTACCCATATGTAAACATTGATTCTGCACTTTAGTTAGAAAAGGGTTTTTTAATTTTTTTAACACCCTCTGCTCTTTAGCTTTAACCTTTTTGTAGCAAACAATCGTTCCAGTTTATTTTGATAAATAAAATTCACATTTTATCAAAAAAAAAATAGTATTTGGTTTAGCAGTCTTAACTTAACAATTTCACTCAAAAACTAAGATCTTAGTATGTTTGGTTATATTTATTAAATATATATATATATATATGTTTGGTTATAAAACCTGCCCTTAACTATATGATTTTTACGTTCGACTGCGTTGAAGGAAAGATACAAAGAGAATATAAATAATAAGGTACTATTATCACATCGTAAACATGTAAAGATTACAAGTATAAAACATACGAAAGCAAAAGATTATACAAAGCATAAGACAAACTAAAGACATGGTAAATATCAGCTTAGACAGCCGCGGCCGTCTTTTATTTTACTATGATACGAATTACGAAACCATACACACTCTTCAGACAAATGATGAATTTCACTTGATTCTGCGATAATACAAACGATCAAGAGTATAAGTTACGTAACTAGAAAAATTAAATCATTGTCTCTCGATCGAGTAATTAGCCAAGATGGATAAAAAAAAAAAAAAAAAAAAAAAAAAAAAAAAAAAAACATAAGAAAAAATACGAGCATAGCATAAAAATAAAATTAAAAGCTTACGTGGCGCAGTTAGTGCTGGTGGAAATGGGATAGGGAATGCTAACACCGCACTTTCCAGGAAGGCCAGAGGCTAGACTTGGGTTAATGCCTCTTGCTGCGGACTGTAAGCAACGGCATGCTTGTTGGCGGTCCGGTGTAGTTTGAGCCATACCGTTCAACTTTTTGACTCCGGCACAGCACGGACCGGGAACCACCCCACCTTTTGTTAGGTAGGTGGCACATGGAGCCAAGCTACTTGCCACTGTGCCGCATGAGATTGCTGCATCTACTGATGCAACTATGCACACCGTCAAAACAAGGCATGTGAAAAACCTCAGAGACAAAGCCATTTGCTTTTTTCTTTTGGGTTATTAAAGTTGGATGTTTAGTTGAGTTTTGTTTTTCTAAGCTTGTGTTTTGCTTTTGAATGTGAGAAAAATGGGAGCGGGTGATGGGTTTATATAGGGATATTTAGATGGATTAAAATGATGACTAAGTATGATTTTGTTAGTAGTTGGATTTGCATTTACTTCGTTCATTGTTTCTAGTTTCTTCTACTAACCAGAAATACCTTTGTTCAACGGATTAAGATACATAGAAAGATTATAAATAAATAAAAACTAACCTTAAGAATTTGTTATTTCAGTCATATATAAACAAGAATAGTATCATTGTTTCAGAATGCATGTACTTAGACTTATACGTCGATGTTATTTTATTATTGTTACGCCAGTGTATCTAGCTATACCGTTAAAAAGGATTTAATTACCTGTTAAATTGGTCATTTAAATTGTCATGTTTTGAGGGATGTTATGAGATATTAATAATAATACATTAGAGATTCTCACATTTTTCAAGAAATCTATAATTTTTAATTAATATTTACTTATTTCTAATTTATGAAAGAAATGAGATACTTGCAATGAAGTTGCTCTTATATATATTAACATTGAAGAGAAAAGGAGATCGTTTAGGAAAATTGTATCCTCGTTGTACATAGTCTTTTAACAAAAAGAAAAAATCATTGTACTTCTACATTGTCAAATAAAATGTCAGCTATTAGTCGTATTATGAAAATTAAATATAAATATAAATACCGTTCAATTAAATGCGATGTGCATCTGATAGACACGTGTATCCAACACTCAACATTACATCTTTCCCATCTATCCCCATCACATTTAATTAACTATGATTTTTTATGAACTGCCATTGTCTATGAATACTACATTTAGGAACGTTCACATTATATAAGTTACTACATAATTGAATGATAATGATGATGCTATATGGAGTTTTTCTCCAGATTTTGTACAATCAATAAGATCTACATTTAGGAATGATAATGATGATGCTATATGGAGTTTTTCTCCAGATTTTGTACAATCAATAAGATCTATTGTAAATGCATTTGTCAACCAACAAAAAAATTAGCAAAATAATATTAAAACCTGGACGCATGGTAAAAATTTATCATGATCATACGCTGCGGCACCGCCCACAAAAGTATAAAACAAACGTAATATAGCCTGAAAGAGTTTTACGGGAATGTCACATCAATCCATTGCATATTTTATATTTATATAAGATCTTAGATTGTGTTAGTATATGAAAAAAAAATGGAGTCTTTTAAGTTTTACTAATTAACCATGAACCAAAACTAGTCTCAAGCAAGATCGATGTACTATGTACACCAGGTATAGAATGCTATATATCCCTCGATAACAGTCGCTTTATAAATCATAATCTTAACCACATGCAGTATCATTCATTATTACTCACAATTATACATATAAACACGATTTCTTTAATTTGTCTATTTCCTTTTCTACACATGCATGTGATGATGCTTCTCCGATGTCTCAGAGAGTTTTGGATGTATAGGGTTGATGTATGGACCATAAACTGTGGTGTTGAATACTATCGGCCAAAAACCGTCAAACAACATCGTACAAGATTGATAATCTCCTCATGTGTAGTACGTAATTGAATGTCACAATTCAACTACACAACCGTCTGCCGACACTTATGTAATATTTCACGTTACTATATATGTTCTTAATTAAGGTTTGTATCAACTCAACATTTTTAATTCTGTATAGCTCATTTTTTTTTTGAATTAAAATTCTGTATAACTCATTAATATCAATATATATATATATATATCAACGTAATGTAAACCTTAATAACAATATATATTAACGTGACTTATACGGAATTTGTGGCCGGCAGCGTTGTCTGAGGACTTCACCTCTCGTCGGCAGATTTCTAGGTCTTTCGTGTGTTCCCGGTCTAACCGGCTTTTGTACCCGGTTTCAATCCTTGTGACTTGTATTTAAACGACAACAATTTCCTGGTTTTAAGTTTAATGTATTATTATTAAATCAAAAATATAAATCTTTTATAATTTTATCAAGAAATTTCTTGAAGAGGAAAAAGAAAACAAAGAAAACGGAAGCCACGTTTCACATTTCAAATTACCAACTACTAACTACAAACTACTAGTCTACTTTTTTTTTCTTTTTTTTCTTTTTTTTTTAATAAAAGGCTAACTACTAGTCTACTTCCACATTTCAAACTGAACTACTATTAATCAGGTCTTTATATTCTCATTATTTTCTTTCAATACACTTCTAGAACAGTGACTTAACCAAAGTTGGTATTGGAAATATAAATACATCATAAGAAACTTGCTAGAATCATTTTAAAAAGTGATCATCTATAATTCATGACAACTTTTTATTCATCTTTTATATTTGAATTTTAAAAAATTGTGTCGGTTTTTTTCCCCTTGTCTTTCACTAAAATCTTATTGCCATCGTTAATTAATAGCAAAAACTAAAAGGTGGTCCAATTGAATTGGAGAATGTGATGGCCTGATGGGGCTATAGCTAGTTGGGAGGATTCTGATGTTTGGCGTTGGGTATACGTGTCCCTCAGTTACACATTGCATAAAATTGGACGGTATTCAAATTTAATTCACATAGGACGACGGATAGCTGATAAATTTAATGATTATATACGAAACCAAAAGAAAATAAATTGTTGGTAATGATAGAAGTAACCAGAAATAATGCATGAAGTAAATGAAAATCTAACTATACTAACAATTATAGTAACAAACCATTCTTAGTCATCGATTTTTCCCATCTAAAATCCCTATATAAACCCATCAGCACCTCCCACTTTTATCACATCAAACAACAAAAACACAAGCTTGGAAAGCAAAACTTAACTACTTTTGTTATCACCCAAAAAAAAAGAAGAGCAAACACAATGGCTTTGGCTCTGAGGTTCTTCACATGCCTTGTTTTGACTGTGTGTATAGTTGCATCAGTAGATGCAGCAATCACATGTGGCACTGTGGCAGGTAGCTTGGCTCCATGTGCCACCTACCTAACAAAAGGTGGGGTGGTTCCCGGTCCGTGTTGTGCCGGAGTCAAAAAGTTGAATGGTATGGCTCAAACCACACCGGACCGCCAACAAGCATGCCGATGCTTACAGTCCGCAGCAAAAGGCATTAACCCAAGTCTAGCCTCTGGCCTTCCTGGAAAGTGCGGTGTTAGCATTCCCTATCCCATCTCCACCAGCACTAACTGCGCTACGTAAGTTTTTTTATTTTTTTTTGTGTGGGCAATGCTCGTATTTCTTCTTTATCTTGGCTAATTACTCGATTAGAGACGATATGATTTAATATTTCTAGTGACTAAACGTATATTCTCGATCTTTGTGTTTGTTTGTTGCAGAGTCAAGTGAAATGGGAGCTTACGTCATCATCAGCCTGAAGAGTATGGTTTCATGCATATCATAGTAAAATAAAAGACGGCTATCTAAGCTGATAATTAATTATCATATGTATTTTGTTGTCTTGATGCTTTGTCATGTATTTGTTGTCTCGATGCTTTGTAGTCTTTTGCTTTCTTATATATGTTGTATACTTGTATCTTAAATTCACATGTTTAAGATATGATGGCACCTTATTAGTCATTTTCTCTTTAATTATATCTTTCCTCCAACACATTCGAACGAAATAATTATATAGTGAAGAGTCTTATTAGCAAACCAATAAAATATATTAAGCTCTTTTGGATTGAAATTATAAAATTGAGATCTGTGAAGTTGGGAAATTCTGGTAACAAGCACGATAAATGTAAAAAAATTCGGTTACACATCTTTGCTAATTTGCAGTATCTTTCGTGATGATTCGCTTCAATTCTTTAAAGGTATTCTCCGACTCCAACTGATATTAGAGGATTTCAAAATACTCTCGGAGTTTTAGATATATATTAGCAAAACCAATATTTCTTTTCACTGGCAAAGCTCGCATCAATCAAGGGATTCTACAGGATTAGAATTAGCAAATCTCTTAAATCAACATCAAGAAACTCAGCTACGAAGACTGCTTTCTCGTTTCTTGAAAAATTCACGTCAAAAATGGCATCATAACTAGATCGTGCTTAACTAGTCAAGATAGTCATTGCTGGTTTGGAGCTTAGCCTTTATTCTACCCAAGAGGACATTCAAGCTTAACGACTGCTCTTCTGTTTCTTAGAAAAGACATAAAACCCGAGATGGGCCTTGGGTTTTTTTCACTAAGTGGGTTTTTCACTAGACTTCTCTTTTACTCAAACCGACGTTTTTTCACCAAGTTTCAAAGTCAAACCGAAGACCACATCCTTTATGTAACCGGACTTACACATTAAACTCAGCGCCTTGTTTATCCTTTAAACTTTTGAAAACTGAGATCATAATAGCCAACAACTAATACTAGTAAAATGTGGAGACTGGAGAGTGCATTAATAGAAATAAAAAGTGGCCCAATGGAATTGGAGAATGTAACTAAGCTAGTTGGGGAAATTGTGATGTTTGATATTGGATACACGTGTCCCTCAGTTACACATTGCATTAAATGGACGGTATTAGTAGCATAATACGGCTATTAGTTGTTAAAATGTCCGATCACTATTAATTAACCACCATCTCCGACCTTTTAACTGTTAAATTTTTAAGAGAATATAAAATTAATTTACATAGTACACATAATTGATAAATTGATAAATTAACGTGGTGTGGGATACACGTATGTCTGTACAGGTAGCTGAGAAACTATTGATTATGTAAAATACTGAAGAATGAAGATCATACTTTGCTAGCTTAAAACATATTGCTTTTGTGTTGTGTCACAGTGTCAGTGTGCTAGCTAGCTACAAGATTTATAGTATCATATTGAAATCTTCTAATTAAATTTATCAAAAAAATAAACATCTTTTACTTAATTAAACTGCCCAAAAGCATGGTATGAATATAAACAATATGCAAAAAAAAAATTGGAGTAAACTTTAACACTATGTATATTAATTGTAATAGTACACTCTAACATACTTATATACTAAACAATGTGATACTATATTACTATTGTTTACATATGACTATATATAGAGACACATTCGTCTCGTTAGTAGAAGAAATTAGAATAAATGAATGAAGTAAATGTAAATCCAACTACTAACAAACCCTACTTAGTCACCATTTTTACCCATCTAAAATCTCTATTTAAACCATCTCACCTCTCACTTTTCTCACATCCAACAGCAAAACACAAGCTTAGAAAACAAAACTCAACTAAACGTCCAATTTTGAAATCACCCAAAAAAAAAACCGCAAACACTATTTATGGCTTTGGCTATGAGGTTCTTCACATGCCTCGTTTTGACGGTGTGCATAGTTGCATCAGTAGATGCAACAATCTCATGTAGCACAGTGGCAAGTAGCTTGGCTCCATGTGCCAACTACCTATCAAAAGGTGGCGTGGTACCAGGTCCATGCTGTGAAGGAGTCACACACTTAAACAGTATGGCTCAAACCACACCGGACCGCCAGCAAGCGTGCCGATGCATACAGTCCGCTGCAAAGGCCATTTCTGATCTCAACCCAAGTCTAGCCTCTGGCCTTCCTGAAAAGTGCGGTGTTAGCATTCCCTATCCCATCTCCATGAGTACTAACTGCGACAAGTAAGCATTTTATTTTTGTGCAAAGCTCGTATCCTCTCTTATTTTATTTTATTTTAATCGGTCAAGTACTCGTCTATATATTGTCTTAACCTTTTTTTTTAATTGTCTTAACTTAAATTATTGATCGTTTGTATTGTTGCAGCGTCGAGTGAAGGGGGAACTATGCAGATTATGGTTTAGAATAAGTAAAATAAAAGACGTCTATGTACGCTGATCTCACCGTGCTTTTTTTGTGGCTTATGTAATTTTTTGCTTTCTTCTCTGTTGTATCTGTTTAAGATATGATAATAGTACCTTAATCCTCTTTTATTATATATTTTTCCAACTTCGTTCGTAATAATCATATGGTGACAAGTTCTATAAGACTATAACCAATAATCACGGACGAGTACCTAATCATGAATTAATTTTTCCATTTTTTTTTATAAAATGTGAATTATATTACCAAATGGTTTCCAGTTTTATAACAGACAGAGTGTATGTCATAAACTGAAACTCCGCTTTAGCAAAGGAGACAGAGACTAAAAGTTTTTCTATGATTCTCGAAAGCTAAACAAACCAATATGTCAATGCCATAACAATAATACTCTAGCGGGACACTGAATAGCGCCTAGAACACTAACGTTTATGCGAAGATCGCACGACATATACTTTTATGTCAAAAGAGTTAACCATGAAAATTAAGGCATATAATAGCAGATTTAATTGTTAAAAAATATAAAAAAACTCTGCAAGAATATTCTGTTATGGGCCTTATGGCTAAGGATTTGCTATTCAATTTTTATAACAATATATATTGACTGGTTTACGAAAAAGGCAACACATTTTGCATTTTTTAACTCATCATAGCCAACAATAACCACAGAAAATCTATTGCTAATTTTATCGTCCGTTCTCCATGATTTTTGTTGTAGCCAATATGTTGTTAGCAGTAATAGTGATCATCGTCGCTACTTAGCGATGGATGGCAATGGATCTTGATTCACAATAAAGCAAATGCAACATATATTTATCCGTGGCCATTTTGGATTTGGTCCCAAATTTGATTTTATTTGTGAAGAATATATAGGTACATTATATTCCAGGAGTATCTATAATTATAAACACATACATTTTATATAATATGTTTCTGTACGCCTTTTGTCTATCACCATGAATTAACTGTAACTACAACCAATTTAAGTACGGATATATTTAAATGAAATTGAAATACTCGGATAAATGAGTGTGTTTTTTTTTTGTGATAAAATAAAATTACGTTCTTGGTAAATTCTGTTTATTTTTTAGTTTCGATCAAAAATGGTGATATCTTCGTTTCGTTTCAAATGTTCCTGAATTCTCCACAATTTTTTGTTTTAAAGTCGCAACTCTAATTAAAAAAGGTACAATAAAATTTATATTTCACAGAACCATCGTTACAACGCATTTCCATTAATACCAAACCGACTAGAACCACCAGAGAAGAAATCAATAAACGGCTGCTCTCTTCCACCGTCATCGCCGAAACAAACGGCCGGAGAATCACTACCAGGGGCAAAACTGGAATTTCCCACACCATCGTCATTAGTCGCTGCATCCAAAGGCTGAAGTGGGAAAAGGGGAAGCGTTTCCCGTCCGTTCGAATTGACATTAATACCCCCACCATAATAACCGTGATCACGAAGGGCAAATGGGTCAAATCTTAGTGATCTCGAAGACATTGACATTCTAGTAGTTGCTGTTGTAATGTCTGAATGTTGTTTCTTATGATCTGATATTGTCCGTTTCTCGTAGCCACCACTTGGAATCATCGTATTATTGTTACTGTGAAGAAGATCTTTTGTGTATAAGCTTCCACGATGATTAGCATGATGATCACCTACTTGCTGCATATAGTATGGACTAACACAGCCCACTTCATAACCAACAAAAAACAACAACACATTTAGAAGTTTTCAATAATATTGATATAAAAAATAAACGAACAAGGACATGGAAGAAATGAACATAATAATTTACATGATAATCTTTTCGTATGATCGTACCGGATGATATTTTTTGTTGTTTTTCTTTTTTTTTTTGAACAAAAGAACCGATTATTTATGGTCAAGAATTTTTTGAGATTATATAATATAAATGTAGAAGGTACGTGTAAGTAAAGAATAGGGATGAAAACTACGTGCCGTTTGAGCAAGGAGAAGGGTGAAAGAAACGGGTGGTTTTGTGGAGGAGACGGTTGAAGTAAGCGATGCGCTCCTGCTTCTGCTTTTGGCGTTGTCTAGCCTTATGGTTCTGGAACCAATAAAAGACGTTTTTACCCTCGATATGGCCGTGGGCTCGGAGCCTACCGGTGATCTGCTGTATCTGATCAGCGCTTGGAGTTCGTATCCCTTGCTTGTAAAGATTCTCTAACAACGTTATCTGTTCTTTCGTTGGGTTCCATCGTGAACTACTTGCCGTTCCTGCGTTCCCTTCGTTTTCCATTTCTTTATTGGCTTGAAGTTTGTGAGATATTTAGGGTTTAGAGGAGAGTTTTTGCATGTTGGTTTAGGGAGTTTGAATAACGCATGAAATCATGAACTCTTGTATTTATATAGCGAGTTAGTGAGGGAGCGGAATAGAGTCAAATGAAGAGAGAGACAGCGACATGCGTGTCGTTTTTTGTGCTAGAGACTCTGAAAACATGGCGTGGAGCGGCTAAGATGGTAAAAAAGAGGCTACGTTTTATGAGAAGACAAATTTATAGAAAAAAACAAAATACAATTTGCATCTGTTTTGGTGTTTTTTCTTCTTCTTGTAAAAACATTTTGCAATTAATAATCAACTTATCATAAACTGCGGCTACTAGAAAAAGATAACAAATTAATGTCAATTTCAAATAGTCTATAACAACTGTATAACATATTTTTCCTATGTGAATTTTAGTTGTGTCAATTTTTTGAAATTCTTTCTGGGGACTACGGATGTTTTTTATTCTTTAAGAGTCTTAATGAAGAAGAGCCATAAGTTTTGGAAATGGAAGAGATTCAAAGGATAAATATGAACGTTAAATATAATAGGGCGGCAAAAGATAGCTGGTTGGATTGTGTTCTTTATAGGGTCATGAGAAGCCTATATATCTAGTTTGCTTCAGAAATTGACATATCAGATATTATATATTTTTATATAACACGAGAATTTGAAGTCGAGTTTGCTTGGCTCTTCGATTTCTTAATGATCAGAAACAAAATTCAGAGAGTTCGAGCAATGAAACAAAATCTTGATTATATTTAGTAAGCTGTCAAAATAGAAAACTCTAGTGGCTTAGTTAATGTTTCGCCCCTCGTGGTCTCATTTCGTAAGTCCGATGTTGTTCAACAGTTTTGCTTACTATAGAAGGTGAAGACGAAATGACGAGTTCAATTATGGACCTGTCATTTTCTTTTCAGATGACATTTATTCCTATACGTACAGTAACGGACCAAATATATCACACATTTCCAAGTACATCACATTAGTTGAGCGGCAAATCATACATATAGAGAGCATCTCTCTATACATATATACGATTAATCATTTATTTGGAATTATTATTTTTTTTTGGGTGCAATTACTATTTGTATATGTAACCATTTATTTGGAATTACTATTGGATAGTTTTATTTTTAGAAAACATACATACAAATTTTTTAATTACGTATATGTAACCCAAATTTTAAAAAATTAAAATGACATTTAAAAAAATTAATTGACGTTTATAAAAGTAAGCAATAATCATTTAATGTAACCATACATGCAGCGTCTAAATATTTTATATGTGAATACCATATGATATTAAAAATACAGTTAACGAATTTTTTACTGTTTCGTTCGTACTAGAGGTCCAAATTTTGTTTATGTAAATTTCTTTATTTTCCTGATTTTTTTAATAAACTGCAAATTTTATAGATAGAGAAAAGTTACACACTCCAAGGAGAAAGAAAGATTTAGCATGAAAATCCGCAGCCACATTGTTTAATTTTTCTCCTGATTAGATAACTAATTGTTTGATAAAAGTTAATACTTGTAAAGTAGCATTAATTAGCGAAACAGATGCTATTTGTTGATTATCCTGGGTCCACACACGACAGGTGGTCAATTGCTTAGAGTATTTTACACCACAATCATGGCTATATATATAGAAAATATTATAGTTACATGTTTTATTATAATTTAGCTTCAAACTGAAATCTAGACTAGTCAAAGAAAGAGTCAGTTATTAATTTTCCACAGTTCTCAGTTCTTTAGGATGCCATTGTACGACTTTCGATTCGTTAAAATAACATTGTGTTACGCCTCCAACTTTTGATATATAAATGTGTAACATATATATGCATATATCTATGTATATATATATATATATTGTAAGATTTTGTGAGAAGTTGGCATGGGGAATGACAGATTGTGAAAGCAAAAGACATGCATGGCTTCAATTTGAGTCTTTTAGGCACCTATGAATCTATAGGAGCAGAGACTTGCCTCGAGAAAGAGTGAGAGAGAGAGTGAGACCTAACACTCCCCAATTTCTTCATTGAATTCCATGTTTTAATGAAATTCAAATCAACTGCAAATATTTTACTTCTTGTTTTCGTTTAATCCAATTTAATTTATTTTAAAATCAAATGCTTCAAATTGCAAAACAAGATTTACTATACTAGCTACAAAATCTATTGCACCGTAGAAATACCAGTTACCACCAATTGTTTTTTCTTTATAAGAACTCACTCCATTATAAAGTTATTATTTTATTTCAGAAAATTTGTTACTATTTATAATACAACAAGTTAAACTAATATCCTAATTTGTGTGTTTACTCAAAACTAATAACCTTTGCATTTTAAGTCATTATGACTTGGTTAGTAGTGTGTATTAAATGTAGACATATTTGTATATTTGAATTATTTTTTTATCATGTGTTAATATAATGATGTCAAACGGATAAATTTACGAAACTGAGGAAATATTGGTACAGAATACACATATCTATAACTGCCGTAAACCGGCTATTTTGTTTCTTTGGTGCGGTGGCTATGTGCGTAGCAAACATTTGTACATAGCCAAATTTGTACACGTACGTATAAGTTTACATTTATACACGTACTGTATACGTCTCTTTTGTGCATACACGTACATGTTGTTTTCCTAAGGTATTATCTAAAACTTAAAATGAGAATTAAAATCAAATAATACTATAGACTATAGTCTGTAGAATACTGAAAAGGTACAATGATACTTTTGGAAGAGGTAGCAGGTTCAAAACTATATAAGATGTATGTTAACAAGAAGTATAGGTGTCAAAAAATGACCGTCTATGTCAATAGTGGCCCGTCCATTATTGTCTAATTTTATTATAGACAAATTTTGTCCATATCCATAAACGTCCAAAATCATAAACGTCCAAATCCATCAATGCCCATGTAAAAATGGACTGTCTATGGTCTGTACTTGAGCCAATAATTTTTGGCAGAAAATTGTGTTTTCGTGTTTTTGGGCGGGAAAATGTATTTTAACATTTTTGGCGGGAATTGTGTTTTCATATTTTTGGCGGAAAAATCGATTTTGTCTTAGATTTTTGTAGCGTATGGGCCATCTATTGTCCAACGGTGTCCGCCCAATTTTGTCCGTGGACCAAATTAGACGATCACCATTTTAGCCCATTTCGAAAATGGACTGTCTAATGACGGTCCATAATTTATTCGGGCGGTCTGCCTATTTTGGCACCTATAACAAGGTATATTATATTATTTTACATGTATGTTACATATTCCTTTGTACAATGACATATTTAACAAAATTAATTTGCTTTACAGACGTAATAAATTTTCATAACCCGATGATCATAATGATTAAATGCATGCGCAAGATATATATATTTAATCATTATGATCATCGGGTCATAGAATTCTGTTAAAACACATCAGTTTTTGTTTTCTACGGAATTTACATGGCAATTGCAGATTATGAAAATTAATTTGGAGTAATATTATAAATTCATACTCCCTTACTCGTGTGTAGATGAAGCAAAGTTGAGCAAGTTCATTTCAGACTTATCGAACCTCATGGCCCATTTGTAAAAAGGTTTAATGGGCCATACTTATAACGTGATTCTTTTTCTACCTGAATCCATTAATATTATGCCAGTGGCCCACTGGATTTATTTGTCGTCTCAAAGACTCGATCTTTCTTAGACTTACCCATTAGATATTTTTCTCACTCTTTTTATTCAACATATATTTTTTGCAATATAAAATATATTTCGTTAACAAAAATGAAAATGAAAATAAATTGACAAAATAAAATACAATTTTGCATTGTTTCTTATAGCAAAAAACTTGTTGCGTGGCTTTAGTATAAATTATTTAAATTTTTATCAAACTTCTTTTAACGGTATCGCAGAAAATCGAAAAGAGACAAGAAACTAATTCGTAAGGAATAAATATAAAAGCACACTTTCTGTCTATACTAAATAATATAAAAATCACCGATGATATAATGGAATCAAAACATGAGAGGAAAACAAACAGCTATGATGAGTTTGTGGCCGACGGTTGTCTAACCTTTGGTTCTGTCTATTTATTATCTTATCCAATCATATTTTCTGGGTTCCCCTCGTGGCTTCTTCAATTATTATTCCTCACAAATCCTTCCATTTTAATTTTTTTTTTCTATAATTCCTTTTCCCTTTTGCCAATTATTCCACCACCAACACTCAAGTTTTTAGTTAGTTTTTTCTGCAACATTCACCTACGTACGTTTATAACTGGTTACAGTTAAACATGTTTGAAAATAAAAATATTCTTAAATTTGAAAAGAAAATAAAAACTTCATTCTTTCAAGCATTTGCGGTTATAACGATATGTAGTCGTAGAAAGTTATATAAAGCTCATGAAAAGAAAAGAAGAAAATCTTGATTTTGAAACGTACAAGCTCAAAAAACGTGTAAGATGATAATTAAGACTGTTTTTCTCTGGATAATAAGCTTGAAAAATACTTATTGAGAGCATATATATATATATATATATTCTTTGCTTTCAATAAAGAAATGATTATCAAAAAAGTGGTGGTACAGTGGTAGTATAAGGAAATTGGTTCCTTTGTGCCCCAAATTCAAATCCTCGGTTAGTACAGATAGACATTCTTCAAATAAGAATGAACTAAACGCTGGCTCCAAATACCAAAGAAAATTATAGAGTAAAGACCTAAAACTCCCGCGATTAATCAAAAAATAATTATAATAAAGAATAACTTTTTTCCTCAAAAGTAGTTATTTGAAAAAAGTTCAAAGTGTGAAACTTGGTAAAGGTTTTAATGAGTTACGGAAAATAAATGTATTCGTGGTAACACTTATACATGTATATGTTTGTGTATTGCACAAAAAGCTCGAACAAATAACAATAAATTAAAGAAAGAAAACATTGTAAAATGTAATTTTCATGAACATTTTATAATACATACATAGCATATGAGTTATACGATAGGACAAGTAATTTAGTAGTATCATACATATGTGTTAGTGTTATCATTTTGTTATTACTCAAATTTAAATTTATATATTTAATGTTCTTATCCAAACAAATGTATATTGCATATTAACAATAGGAAAAAATAAAAATATAATAAGCTATCTATATAGGGTTATATTATATATCAGCATCCATATGGAACTGTCGTTTGTTTTGTTTATTTCGAAGGGAGACAAAAAACAGAAATCCTTTTTTATTGTTTTTTAATATTTCTATAAATGATTTTATTATAAAATGTCGTGGAGTTGAAGAAAAAAAACAGAAATAGTTATAACGTGGACCGTTCAATTCTTGCCTATTCATCAAAAGTTTTTTGCATATAATTATAATTATTATAAATGAAACGATGTTACAATCATTGTAAGAAACCATTTGTATGATAAAAAAATTATGATTGATTAATCTCACAATTTATATAACTCTATCCAGTTAATAAAATATAACTCTATATCCATACTAAAACTGAAATAGTCAGTATACTTACAAATAGTTACAATGTTAATGTTAATACACCAATGCAAAATATAAATTGTATATCAGATGTAAGATGTTTGTTGTAAAAAATTGTTTAGTAAGATTAAACATGATTGTAATAATGTTTTCAAACCCCTATTACAATTATTTAACTATAAAACCTTTTTTAATACAAAAAAACTAAGCGAATAAAAAAACTGTATCCACATTATAGTTGAATACGCAATATAATCAGTATTGGCTTTTAGGATAAAACAGTCTTACAACGATTTTAAAATCACAACTATAAAACTCTATTTTCATTGCAAACAAATATAATTAGTCGAACTCAGACTATACACTAGATAGGAATAATATCCATATTTATATATTAAAACTGATATAATCAATAACTAATCAAAGTTAAAGTGTTTATTATATACATAAACGAGAGAAAAACAGCATATGCAAGTTGACATCAGCTTCTGGTCATTATCACTTACTTACCTTACCATTATATTAACAAATAACAACTACAATTAGATTTAAATACTGTGACTTTGGGTAAACAAAAAGTATATTATCTTTTAAAAGTGTACCCTAATTTTCTCTTCATTTTTCAAAATGTTGAGTTAAAGGCACCAAGACATTGCCTTTTTGTGCCAAGTATTACAAGGAACCCAACTTGTGAACCTAAATTGTTGTGAAAGAGAAGTTTTTTTTTGTTTCTATCTACTACAACATTTAGAAGAAGGAGCAAAAAAAAAAAAAAATCTATCTTTCTTTTTCAGTCTTAATTTCTATTCACCATTAAGGCAAGTTTCCATCTTTTGCTACTAAAATATCTTCCTTAAATTTCTCTTATTTCCAAAAGTTTCATCACATTTAGGTTTCCTCAATCGTTAAAAATGGTAACCAAATCTTACTTCATTCCTCTGTAATTCACACAAAAATTTCTAGCCAAATTTAGTTTTTTGTTCATGTGATGTGAAAATTTGAGTGAAGAAAGATGAAAACTATAAGTGGTTTAGGTATTGGGTTAAGTTTGGTATTTGGGTTTCTTCTATTAGCACTTGTTGCAGAAGTCTATTACCTTCTAAGATGGAAGAAGCAGAAGAAGAGAATCACAAACCAAGAAAGTGAAGAAGAGAAAGAAGAAGAACAACAAATTGGATACGCTAAGGAACTTATTCAGCTTTTCTGCTTCAAAAAGCCTCAATCTTTACAGCCCAACAATGGTGGAAGAGAAGGAGAAATCTCTATGAATCAAGATGGGAATCCAGATTTAGAGCTTGGGTTAATGAAACATTTGAATGGAGGAGATCTAGGGTTTGAAGCAGAGCTCATGAAGCTTCATAACCAAAGGTTTCTATTCACAATCATGGAAGAGACAAAAGCAGATTTGGAATCTGATGATGGGAAGTCTAGATTAGGTTCAAGATCAAGAACAAGAAGCTTGAGTGATCTTCCAAATGACTGTCATACCCCTGGATTCACTCCATTGGCTTCTCCTACTACACTAAATTCATCTCCTTTAGAGTCTTATCCACACCATGGATTCAATCCTCTGTTTGAATCAGATGGTGAGCTTGAGTTTAACAAGTTTTTCAGGTCGTCTTCTTCGCCTCCACCAAAATTCAAGTTCATGAGAGATGCAGAAGAGAAGCTAAGGAGGAAATTGATAGAAGAAGCCAAAAGAAGAGAACCACAACCAGACCTTTCGGTTAAAGTGGAAGGTTCGTTTATGAAGTTCATGAATCCTGCGATGAAGAAACAGAGCATTCAAGAACCTGTTCAAACGATGTCGTTTTGTCCTTCTTCAGGTACAAATCTTAGAACGTTAGACCAAAAATCCACAGTGGTTGTTTAGTATTAGCATCTCTGGCCTTTTTTGGTTGAAATTTTTTTCAAGAATTTCAATTTTATTGTGTGAATTATATATTTCCTATATCTCCTTGTTATTATTTGGGAATGATTTATTCTGTATCTATCAATCTAGAAAAATTGCAGATGCTTGTTTTAATTTTGTCTGAGACATTTTTAAAGCTACAAATTGGGTATGAAAATATATAATTTGTTCACTAATTAAAGAAAACAAATTTTGTAGAAAGCTTAGGGAAAATAACATTATGTTAGGTTTGGAAGTTGGGGTTAGTAATTCAAATCTTTACGGCGCCACAAGTTGAATTTTTCAGCCTCCTTAAGTTTTTTAATCTACAGAATAAAATAATATTTAAAGTAAACGATAAAAAGTGTAAGATTCTTTGATAAAATTACTGTAACTCTGTAAGTGCTTTTAAGCCCGTAAATTATGGCACAATGATCTAATTATTATTTTCATAGAATTGTGTTTATTACTTAATTTTGATGCTTTCTATTTTCTAAGTGTAGAAGAAATATAACATTTGTTATGTATTTTAAACTATTTGAATTAAAAACTTGCAAGGAAGAAAAACAATTATACCTTTTTGTGTTGTGTGAACTAGAAAAATTTCAAGGCATCACGCGATATTTCGCCGAAAGGTTTTGTTATTATTTCACTTACCTTTTTCCACACTTTCCTTATAGGAATATACCTACTCACACCTATGACCTATTTGTGTTTGGTTCGTTTCAACATAATATCTGCAGTATCAAAATCATAATTAAATCGATCAGCAGAACAAAAAGGAATTAATTTCGTAAGGAAACAAATTAAAATTAATGTACCTCTTTATTAAAAAAAATAAACCAAAAATCATAGATATGGAATAGTTTGAAATTCAAATTCTTATGTTTGCAAGAAAAAGGGTTTATTGAACTCGTCAGAAAATCTTTTTTTATTATAATCACAACTGTTTAGTATTCCTGACACAAACAAAAAAAACTGTGTTTGAAAATGTATAAGTAGTAATTCAAATCTACACAGTAAAGGGCTTTAGGGGTGAATGAGAAACAATTATCTTCACTTATATTTTAGGTGTTCCAAGTATCAATCATAACTATATGTTGGTTCAACTCGAAATTATCTAAAAAAACATTTTTAAAAAATTATAATAATGTTTTAAATGTTTTATTTTGTTTTGAATATGATAAAATAAAATTTGTGAATCAGTGATTAAAAAAGTCATGGTTGTACTGGTTCAATCATGAGTCATATTTAAAAAAAAACACTATTATTATTTTTGTTGTTTATATCTTAATTACAAAAGAAATTGAATTAGACAGTGCGGCAAAAAAACACTGTTTGAGACAAAATCTATAAATGTAATAGTATATACTATATACGTATGCGTTTGAAAAATAAAATAATTTAAGGTATAAATGTGTACATATACCTTCATGCGTATATAAATGTACGTATCAGATGACAAATGTGAACATGGCGGCACGTGAAAGAACCAAACTCAAAGAGACAGGAAAGAGAAGGGGTCCGAACAACACACGTCAACATCATGGGCCCTATCTAAAAATGTATTTTCAAAATCTTGCATTGCATTGGACACTGAGCCCATTTGTTTCTGAATCCTTTGTATAATTATCATTTGTTTGATAAAAATTACAAGACTGCACTCGACCACCAGAAAGAAAAAATCATTATCACAAACATATGTCGTCGGTTATAACGTCTTCTAATGTTCTGTCATAATCAATATGAACAAAAACGTTTAAATATAAAGATGACAAATTACATCCAATACGAGTCCAAGACCTTTTTTATCCCAGTGACCAAGCCTTAATCTCCACCGTTTACACTTAAAGACAAAATTTTCAAATATTCGATACTACCCACGTTGGAACTTACTGCGAAAACGAATAATAGATACAATGACTATCTAAATTGATACGTTTAGTTCTGCAACATATCACTAATATTTTTTTGTTGATTTAGAAAATATATATTTTGTTAAAGTATTTATATACCATGTACCATATTATAACTGTAATAGTCAGTGAAACTCGAATTTAGACGTGTTCATGTTTCATATTTTTTAGGTGACCTATTGTTACCGACAACAAAAAAACAAATATGACCAATTGAACTGCCATTAACTAGTTAAATGTATAATTAGTTACTTTCTACTAATGGTGGGTGCTATGTATGAAAAGAAAACCTAACTAAACAATTGTAGTTTTCTTGCTTTGTCTAGAGTCAATTGGATTAACTTACTTGGCTATTGTGAAAAGACTCGATCCAACTATCTAGACAGTGGCCTTCCAGTACCGCCGTCTTTCGGTTCTCGTCTAAGTCTTATTTCTTAATCAACTTTTATCGATAAGTAGAATGAAAAACTAAGTGTTTTATTTTTGGGACGAAAGTTAGAATGAGCTATAACTTAGCATAAATAACTAGAATAACCCTATTTTTTAAAGGATTTAAAGGTGTTTTAACCCAAAAGTACCCCTGAACCTTTTGTTAGAAAAAAAATAGTTTTCGAAAATATCATTAAAATATTTTTTTCCAGCGTGCTAAAGTTGTTGGTATTTACAAAAATACCACTGCGTTTTTTACAAAAATTCGCAGATCATGTTGCTGCACACTTATTTTTTTGCACATTTGTTTTAGTTATCGCGGATTTATTTCGCACATTTGTTTTTCATGTTGTCGCACATTTATTTTCTATGTTGCCGCACATTTATTCTTCCGCACATTTATTTTGTCTTATCGCGGAGTTATTTAGAACCGCGGATTTGTTTTGCACATTTATTTCATCACATTATAGCGGACTTATTTTTTTTTGTTTAGCCGCACAGATATTCAAAATAATGCCTGATTTATTTTTACAGTTGTCGCGATTTATTTTCTCTTGTTGTGGCGGACTTAATGTATATATTCTCGCACACTTATTTACGACGTCTTTGCACACTTATTGAAATCATGTAATCGCACATTTATTCCCTCTTGTTGTGGCGGACTTAATATATATGTGTATCGCACACTTTTTTTTATAGTTGCACTTTTTTTTTAATAGTTACCGCAGCTTTTGCTTCTATTATCGCACTTATTTGTAACATTCTGCACATATATTTGTAATGTTATCGCACATTTATTTCCTCTTGTTGTAGCGGACTTATTTGTAATGTTATCGCACACTTTTTCTTATAGTCGCACTAATTTTTTTAATAGTTACCCCACGCTTTTTTCTTCTCATATCGCACAACTTATTCGTAACGTTGTTGCACATGTATTTGTAATGTTACTGCACATTTATTTTCTCTTGTTGTGGCGGACTTATTTGTAATGTTACTGCACACTTTTTCTTATCGTTACCGCACACTTTGTTTTATTTTGGCTGCGGATTTAGTTTTCTTTGGCTGCGGATTTGTTTATTCTTTGGTTGCGGATTTGTTTTATTTTGGATGCGGATTTGTTTATTCTTTGGCTGCGGATTTGTTTATTCTTTGGCTGTGGATTTGTTTTATTTTGGCTGCGGATTTGTTTATACTTTGGCTGCGAATTTAGTTTTCTTTGGCTGCGGATTTGTTTATTCTTTGGCTGCGGATTTAGTTTTCTTTGGCTGTGGATTTGTATTACTTTGGCTGCGGACTTGTTATTATTAGTTACTGCGGATTTGTATAATAAAATCTGGACCACAAGATTTAGGGTTTTCCCTTGGCGTCATCTTCTCCTTCACCTCGTTCCCCTTAGCGTTTTTTTTTTTGGCAGCCATCTTCATCTTCCTCTTTCTTCATCATTTATCTCTGATTTTGACCTTGTCTTCTTCATTTCTTCTCCTTGGCGTAAGTTTTGTCCTTTTTTCATCTTCATCTACACTTTTTTTTCCTCTTTCTAGTTTTTCTTTGAAAGGAATGGAACAAATTATACTTGTATGTGGAAAATGGAGCTTTAAAAAGTGTAGATGGTTGTTTGTTGTTGATGCTAAGCGAGGATCTAGAATCCTAGGAGCTGATGATAGGATGATTTATGAGAATTTCATTGGAATGGTGTTTGAAGATTTTGGGTTGGATAATAGAGTATATGATGTGAAACTGAGCTACATGTTTCATAAGAAGATTATGCAGAAATTGCTCCAAGATTCACCTCCCATATATGTTGAGAATTGTAGGCAATTCAAAACTTTTTTGGGCCAATCCAAAGTAGATATGCTTCGGCTTTGTGTGGAAGTGAAGAATAAGATTGATATCAAGAAGACATTAGATCTTGAGGTTCCAAAAGCTGAAGAGAATGATGAAGATGGTAACGATGATGATGAAGATGATGATGAATCGAGATTCGATTATTGTGACGACTCTGATGGAACAGATTCAGGCGATGAGAATTTTTCAGCTTATGGGATGATGCCTGAAGAAGAAGAAGAAGAAGAAGAAAAAGAAGAAAAAAAAGAAGAGGAAGAGAAACCAATATTACCAATAAAGAAGAGAGCTTCCACGTTTTATGTAAGTGAATGCAATGCGAATGCTGAATATGCGAAGTTTCAATTGAGTTCTTTGGATTTAGCTGTTGGACAATGTTATGAGTCGAAAGAGGAGCTGGAGAGAAGAATGAAAAATTTTACTGTTGTCCAGAAATTTGATTTCAATGTCGTTAAATCGACACCTGAATTATTGACTGTTAAGTGTTGGGTGAATGGATGTTCTTGGAGAGTACGAGCTACACCAATAAGAGATTATCCAAGGTTTCATGTTCGACAGTATATCCCCAATCATACTTGTTCAGTTACAGAGCGTTCTGCAAGATCCCGACAAGCAACTCCTGAGATTCTTGGATTATTGTACAAGGATTTCGTTGGTGGAGTTGGACCAACCGTATTGCCAATGCATGTTGCCGATGTTCTAAATAAACGATTTCAAATTAAGGTATGGTCACGGATTTATTTATTTTGGCTGCGGATTTGTTTTAGTTTCATTGCAGATTTGTTTTACTTTGGCTGCAGATTTGTTTTACTTTGGCGGCGGATTTGTTTTTACTTTAGCTGCGGATTTGTTGTTACTTTAGCTGCGGATTTATTTTTCTTTGGCTGCGGATTTGTTTATTTTTTGGCTGCGGATTTATTTTTCTTTGGCTGCGGATTTATTTATTCTTTGGCTGCAGATTTGTTTTACTTTGGCTGGAGATTTGTTTATTCTTCGGCTACGGAATTATTTTTCTTTGGCTGCAGATTTGTTTTACCTTGGCTGCGGATTTGTTTTACTTTGGCTGCGGATTTGTTCATTCTTTGGCTGCGGATTTATTTTTCTTTTGCTGCGGATTTGTTTTACTTTGGCTGCGGATTTATTTTACTTGTAGCTTAATTATTGGAAGGCTTATCGGACTCTAAGACATGCTCGAGATTTGGTTAGGGGAACTGAAGAGAGTGGATATGAATTACTACCTGCTTACTTGTACATGATTAAAAGAGAAAATCCCGGATCACACACACGGCTTGAAGTTGATGAGAATCAAAGATTCAAGTACTTGTTTCTAGCATTTAGTGCAAGCATCAACGGATTTCTTTATATGCGGAAAGTTGTGGTTGTTGATGGTACTTTTTTGCAAGGGAAATACAAAAGAACACGCCTTACCGCTACAGCTTAAGACGGTAATTTTCAGATATTTCCTATTGCTTATGCCGTAGTTGATACTGAAAATGATGAGTCATAGGAATGGTTCTTTCAGCAACTCAGTGCTGTTATTCCCAATGACGAATCTCTTGCCATTATTTCTGACAGACACAAGTCCATTGAGAAAGCTATTAGAACGGTATATCCAAAGTGTAGTCGTGGAATATGTACATATCATTTGTACAAGAATATATTGGTCCGTTTTAGAGGTCGGGAAGCGTTTACTTTGGTGAAAAAGGCGGCCTATGCTTTCAGACTTGTTGATTTTTAGACCACGTTTAACCAGATTCAAGCGTTGAATCCTGCACTTGATACGTATCTTCAAAGAGCTGATGTTCGACTATGGACACGTGTTCACTTTCCTGGCGATAGGTACAATCTTCTAACAAGCAACATTGCTGAGTCAATAAATAAGGTTCTATCACAATCTAGAAAATTGCCTATTGTACAACTACTTGAAGTTGTGAGATCGATGATGACAAGATGGTTTGATTCTCGAAGGACTGATGCATTGAAATTACAAACAACTCTAACCCGTGAAGTTTTAGCTAATACATATGACTGCAGATTAATTTTTCTTATTTTTTGCAGAGTCATGTAGAATATTCTAAGCTTCTAAATGTTCAAGATATTGATGCTAATCAAGTTCAAGTGATAGGTGGAAGGTCTCTACATGTTGTTAATTTGAGAGATAAAAAGTGTTCATGCCGTAGGTTTGACTTGGAGAGGTTGCCATGTACACATGCAATAGCAGCGGCTGAGAGTAGAAAAATGTCCCGTATTTCACTTTGTCATCCTTACTATCATAGATCCTACTTGTACAACTCATATTCTACCGCCATCATGCCTAGGGATTTTTCTTTGCCAATACCAGAACATGTTGCGACAATGGTGTGTTTACCACCTATACCTCGACAACAACCAGGTCGGCCAAAAAAATCAAGAATCAAATCAGTCTTTGAAGTTGCCATGCAGAAGAAAAGGCAAAGGAAGCAACACATATGTGGAAATTGTAATGAAGTTGGACATAATCGTAAAACATGTAAATATGCATAAACTAAACTCTCTGTTATATGGATTGTAAACTATGTTGAACTATGGATTGTAAACTCTTATGACTATGTTGTTAAATTGAAATTGAAATGACAAATAAATCCACTGTAAGAGACAAACAAGTCCGCGGTGAAAGAACAAAGTCCGCGGTAAAAGAACAAATAAATCCGCGGTAAGAGACAAACAAGTCCACGGTAAGAGAACAACTAAATCCGCGGAAAGAGACAAACAAGTCTGCGATAAGAGAACAAACAAGTCTGCGATAAGAGAACAATTAAATCCGCTGTAAGAGAACAATTAAATCCGCTGTAAGAGAACAAACAAGTCTGCGGTAAGAGAACAAATAAATCCGCCACAAGAGAACAAACAAGTCCGCGGTGAAAGCAAAAATAAGTCCGCGGTAAGAGACAAACAAGTCCGCGGTAAGAGAACAAACAAGTCCGCGATAAGAGACAAATAAATCCGTGGTAAGATAAAATAGAAAGGACAAATAAATCTGCTACCAACTGTAAACTATACAAATAAGTCCGCGGTAAAAGAACAAACAAGTCCGCGGGTAAGAACAAACAAACAAGTCCGAAGTTAGATTGAGTTATCATTGAGTTGAGGGAGTACGCTCTCCCAACGACGAGGTAATGGGTTACTCATACGTGGTCCTCTCGTGTCTGGAATTTCATCAAAAATCTCAGCGCCTAATCTCTCCCGAATAGCCTGAATGTTCTTATCGTTAAGCCTCTTGAAATGCCATCCTAAAGCAAGACACTCAATGTATTTTAAAGCGTAGACGCCGCAATCTCCTGGATTCTCATTGATTGGAACGTTGACTCTCACTCTTCGCACCCTATACATGTTATTGGATTGTGGACGTTCCTTATCTGGAACCATGATATTGAGGAATGCCGGGATCATCCTGCGGATAAGAATGTCAAATGCTAGTAAATAATGACAATTAGCACAACATCCACATATTTAGTTAGTAATTAAATACCTCCGGAGAAAGTCACATGCCGCAACTATGTCTTTGTCTATCCTACCAGCCGGGATAGAGTCATAGACGTATATACTCTCCTTGGGGAAGTTAATGTCTATGAAATCCAGTGATTGGTACTGATATTAATAATACTGTACAAATTATCAATGTCAGTAAACCATTTCTTCCCCGTCGCCGAGTCTGAAAGAGCTAAACCGTTGAAATGGTTCATGTAGTTGTAGTCAAAAATGAATTTCTTTGACTTTGCCGGTACGTGATTGAAATCAATAGCCATGGTTCCAAGGAACCACTGATCAAGGAAGCCTATCCTCTCATGGAAAGGTTAAGGAGAACCCATAGATCTTTTGTGGAACATTGTCATCCCTGCAACTAAGTGCTGTAAGAGTAAACAAATGTAAGTCAAAGAGTAAACAAATGTGCAGTCAAAGAGTAAACAAATGTGCAGTCAAGTAAACAAATGTGCAGTCAAAAGGTAAAACAAATCCGCAGTCAAAGCAAAGCAAAAACAAATCTGCAGTCAAAGCAAAAACAAATCCGCAGCCAAAGTAAAACAAATCCGCAGCCAAAGTAAAACAAATCCACAGCCAAAGTAAAACAAATCCACAGCCAAAGTCAAATAAATCCGCAGCCAAAGTAAAACAAATCCGCAGCTAAAGTCAAACAAATCCGCAGTCAAAGCAAAAACAAATCCGCAGTCAAAACAAAAACAAATCCGCAGCCAAAGTAAAACAAATCCGCAGCCAAAGTAAAACAAATTCGCAGTCAAAGCAAAAATAAATCCGCAGCCAAAGTAAAACAAATCCGCAGCCAAAGTAAAACAAATCCGCAGCCAAAGTAAAACAAATCCACAGCCAAAGTCAAATAAATCCGCAGCCAAAGTAAAACAAATCCGCAGCTAAAGTCAAACAAATCCGCAGTCAAAGCAAAAACAAATCCGCAGTCAAAACAAAAACAAATCCGCAGCCAAAGTAAAAGAAATCCGCAGCCAAAGTAAAACAAATCCGCAGTCAAAGCAAAAACAAATCCGCAGCGAGAGTAAAACAAATCCGCAGTCAAAGCAAAAACAAATCCGCAGCGAGAGTAAAACAAATCCGCAGTCAAAGCAAAAATAAATCCGCAGGCAAAGCAAAAATAAATCCGCAGACAAAGTAAAAATAAATCCGCAGCCAAAGTAAAACAAATCCGCAGTCAAAGCAAAAATAAATCCGCAGGCAAAGCAAAAATAAATCTGCAGCCAAAGTAAAACAAATCCGCAGCCAAAGTTAAACAAATCCGCAGTCAAAACAAAAATAAATCTGCAGCCAAAGTAAAACAAATCCGCAGTCAAAGCAAAAATAAATCCGCTGGCAAAGCAAAAATATATCCGCAGCCAAAGTAAAACAAATCCGCAGCCAAAGTAAAACAAATCCGCAGTCAAAGCAAAAACAAATCCGCAGCCAAAGTAAAACAAATCTGCAGTCAAAGCAAAAATAAATCCGCAGGCAAAGCAAAAATAAATCCGCAGCCAAAAACAAATCCGCAGCCAAAGTAAAACAAATCCGCAGTCAAAGGATAAACAAATGTGCAGTCAAAGGATAAACAAATGTGCAGTCAAAGAATAAACATCAAAGCAGAAATGGGAGAAATACTTACACCATATTGCAACCATCCAAATTTCCCGTCCGGCCACTCATTCCTAGGGAAAATAATCTCCTTAAAGAAGATCACGTCTGAATCCTTGCTGCTAAGTACTTCATCCCTTTAAGAACAAAAGTATTCATCATCAACTTTCCAATAATATAGATCAAGACTTGTAAATAAAAGAGAAGGTATTAGATACATACTCATTCTGTTTAATGAAATCAATAAGCTACCGCCATTTGTTTTCATCAACAGTTGCAATAGGATCATAGTCCTCTGCAGAAGTTGCAACACCTGGAATAATGCGTTTAACTGTAGAGTTACCAATGAATGGTAATCTTTGAGTCAACGCCAATTTAGGAACTCGTTTACCAACAGGTGTCTTTTCATCCATGGCCTTAAGTTTTTCTACCATGATATCCAAAGAATGGCCAACAGCCTTATTGATAATTGCTTGATGTGGATTTGACCATGCTTCTTCAGAACTTGATGCCATTTTCATTTTTTCTTTGTGCCGTTGTGATGTTATATCTATAACATCACTATCAAACACAGGTTCAATACTCTTTCTCTTCTTCCCCACTCTACCCCTCACAACTTTTCTAACTGGAAGGCCATCTGATGCATCCTTGGTCTCCAACACCAACCAGGACTGCATTAGAACATGATGACTTCATTAGAACATGGCTACATCAAAATAAATCCGCGGCTAAGCTACATCAAAATAAATCCGCGGCTACATCAAAATAAATCTGCGGCTACTTAAAAATAAATCCGCGGCTACTTAAAAATAAATCCGCAACTACATCAAAATAAATCCGCAGCTACATCAAAATAAATACGCAGCCAATATCAAAATAAATCCGCAGCTATATCAAAATAAATCTGCGGCTACTTAAAAATAAATCCGCAGCAACATCAAAATAAATCCGCAGGTACATCAAAATAAATCCGTGGCAATATCAAACTAAATCCGCAGGTACATCAAAATAACTCCGCGGTAACATCAAATAACACTCTAACTAAAAAACATTTAATTAACCGGTGATTTACTTGTCGCTTCATCGTTTTGCTTGTCCAATTCTTTCTTAGAATTGGAATCACTAATGCCTACATTGCCATCTTCAGCCCTCACTATCATCATCTTGCTATTATCTCTTCGCTCTCGGATATCATTGATATCCACCTTGATTGTAGCAAGTTTATCATCAAAACCTTGCATTCTTGTCTCTAAACAGTCAAATTTTTGCCCAAAGCCTCCAAGTTGCCCTGCAAAGTTTTCCATCAGCTTAACCATTCCAGCAACGGAAGCCTTAGTATCCTCTCATCCTACAAATTAATAAACAGGAGTTATAATATCATAAACAAAACAAGCAACAAGAGTAAACACAAATAAAAAATTGTACTAACAATTGACCGTGTCATTGCTTTGATCTTCTTCTTCTTCCCCTTCTTGTCAGCTTCATCTCCATCGGACTCATCAGCAGACCTAGAGATCTTCTTCTTCTTCCTCTTCTTCTGAGCTTCATCTCCTTCAACCTCTTTCTTGACTGGATCCTCCGCAAGCCAAGCATTTGCAACAAATTGACCTCCAATGATATCTTCAATCAACTTGTCAAGTCTCGGATCAAATTTTTCATCATTGTCACTCCACTGAGGATACTTATCTTCCAATGCAACCGGAAGCATATGTTTCACACGAACCTAATTACAAAAAGAACAATATTAATATGGATTGGATTCATAATAATATTAAATCTGCGGCTACATCAAAATAAATCCGCAGCCAATATCAAAATAAATCTGCAGCTATATCACAATAACTCCGCGGTAACATCAAATTAAATTATAATAACTCCGCGGTAACATCAAATTAAATCACAATAACTCCGCGGTAACATCAAATTAAATCACAATAACTCCGCGGTAACATCAAAATAAATTACAATAAATCCGCAGCCAATATCAAAATAAATCCGCAAGAATAAATTAAGATCAATATCAATACCTGTCCATGTTCAGCTTTCTCATTAGCTATTAGGTCCTCAAATCTGAAACGTTGCCGAGATCCTTTTCAGTTAAGAAGTGGTGGAACATCAATCCAATCCCGCCTAAAACCATACAACTCTCCAAGCGTATGAACAGATTCAAATATCCATATTAGGAGAGCAAGAACACATCCGTTTAACTCGTATGTGCCTCCTTCCTTACGACCAACTTTAACCGAAGTTACTAAATTAGTAAATCCGGCTCTGCCCCAAGGATATTTCTCAAACTCATCGGTATCAAAGACTCTTCAAGCATGACTCAAAGAAATCATTGATCCATGATTGATGCCATAAATACCAACATGCAAGATGCACAACCTTCCTAGCATCTTCCTCTTCTCTTTCTCCCACTTCTGACATCTTTTTAAGACTTTCTCTAACTCCACCCAAGAAGGTCCTTCTCCTAATGGAACTTTCATTTCATTCCAAAAGAGTTTATGGTCACACAACTCAGATTCTGCTGATGGAAAGGGGTCATAGTTTAGACCTGTGATATCCTTGAACTCATGTAGGGAAAATCTGAGTGGTTGGCCATCGATTAAGGACCAAAACTCATGAATGTTGTCCACTGCCAGCTGATGTGCGAGGAAGAAATTCACGATCGACGAAGACCATATGTACTTGTGCGTGATATCAATGTCGGTAAGCTTTAGGAAAACTCCAACAGATGAGTTCTTTAACTCATCCCATGCATCTTTACCAATGTATTCTTTCATCGTCTTGAATTTTGAAAGAAAACAATAGTGATTCATACTTTTGATTTGGAAAGATGGTTTCCCATCTTTGAATAGTCGCGGAGGGTAAGGAGAGGCCATCTATCTGTAATAAAAACACAAACAACCAAATCAGACAAAGAACAAACAAATGTGCAGCCAAAGAAGCCAAGGAAAAACAAATGTGCAGGCAAAGAAAAACAAATTCGCAGCCAAAAGATAAACAAATGTGCAGCCAAATAATAAACAAATCCGCAGGCAAAGTAAAACAAATCCGCAGCCAAAATAAAACAATCTGCAGCCAAAGAAATAATAAATCCGCAGCCAAAGTAAAATAAATAACCGCAGCCAAAGTAAAACAAACAACCGCAGCCAAAGTAAAACAAATCCGCAGTCAAATTAAAAACAAATCCGCAGCTAAAGAAATAATAAATCCGCAGCCAAAGTAAAATAAACAACCGCAGCCAAAGTAAAACAAATCCGCAGTCAAAGCAAAAAAAATCCGCAGGCAAAGTAAAACAAATCCGCAGTCAAAGCAAAAACAAATCCGCAGCCAAAGTAAAACAAATCCGCAGCCAAAGTAAAACAAATCCGCAGTCAAAGCAAAAACAAATCCGCAGGCAAAGTAAAACAAATCCGCAGCCAAAGTAAAACAAATCCGCAGCCAAAGAAATAATAAATCCGCAGCCAAAGTAAAATAAACAACCGCAGCCAAAGTAAAACAAATCCGCAGTCAAAGCAAAAACAAATCCGCAGCCAAAGTAAAACAAATCCGCAGTCAAAGCAAAAACAAATCCGCAGGCAAAGCAAAAATAAATCCGCAGCCAAAGTAAAACAAGTCCGTAGCCAAAGTAAAACAAATCCGCAGTCAAAGCAAAAACAAATCCGCAGCCAAAGTAAAACAAATCCGCAGACAAAGAGTAAATAAACAACTATGTGCGGCCAAAGAACAATGAACAATGCACAACAACAGCGGTTAAGCAAAACATAGATCTAGAAAATAAACAAGGGAACAATGTGCGGTTAAGCAAAGAACAGAAACCCACGACGAACCTTAGTTTTTGTGCAGTGAAGATGAAAAGGCGGGGGAGACGGTGGGGGAGACGGCGACGGCGAGGGTGAAGACGGTGACGGCGGCGAGTAGCACCAGACGGCGACGGCGGTGACGATGGAGTAGCACCAGACGGCGATGGCGATGGAGAAGTAGGAACAAAGGAGATGAAGCGACGGCGAGGGTGAAAACGGCGACGGCGGCGATGGAGAAGTAGGCGACGGCGGCGATGGAGAAGTAGATGGAGAAGAATGGTTGAGATTTTTTGAAAAGATTTGAGAGAAAGTTTTTCAAATTTTTTGAAAGTTTCAGTTTTTGGGAATACAAAAGTTTATACACTTTTGAAACGGTTCCAACGAAGATATGTGCAGTTTTTTTTTTTTTTGTTAATAGAGAAATGGCAATCTTGTAATTAATTTAAAAAGAATAATTTTTTGTGTAATTTCTACGAAAATATGGATGCATTTTTTTTTACTAGATTATTTTAGTTATTTAGGCTAAGTTATAGGTTATTTCAAGCAATTTTCAGTTTATTTTTCAAAAAAAAAATGTAAAAAGAATTAAGGTCATATTGGAAAGGAACAGAGAGACATATCCGTAGTTTCGTTTTACTTGTCAGTGAAGTACAACTTTGGTTTGCTTGCTCACTATTCATAAACATTAATATACAAGTTTAAAACATTTCTCAAGGTCAGTTTGGTTTCTTGGCGTCTTTCTCAGTTTAGATCAGATAGACCCATTTGAAGGAACTAAATGGGCTTGGGGGAACATTTCGACTATCTGAGTTATCATTGTATAGGATTGAAATTCTATATGAGATCAATTTATTTTTTTGGAATGAAATTATATATGATTATTATTAGCACGTAATTGTCAATGAATTACTATTATTACTATTATTAGCACGTAATAATCGATAAAAAAATCAATCAAAAACAATGGAGAAACATTCAAAAGAAAAAATCAAATACTATTTTTAGTGATTAGTAAACGTTATATATGAATTTTAAATGGAGATATGGAGACTTATTTTTGTCAGAGAACAAATAGTGAGAGTTCTTCAAACTTGCAATTCTAACAAGTACAATATTAATTTCCAAACATTTTCTTCATATTGTTTGTAGATAAATCATAAATGTTTTGCATGTGGACATGTATTTTAAAAATATTTAATAAAGTCTATAATTTTTGTATCAGTCAGATTTTTATAAATATTTAAAGTAACAAGATTCTACAACCAAAATATATACAGTAACAGTATAAGACTCATAACCAATCACCCCTTAAATATATAATTAATAAAACAATCGTTCATTGAAAATCATTTACTGTTTTTTTTCTTTCTTTTCTTTTTCTGAAAATCATATACTGCATTGAAGAAGATCACTAAATCTTATGGATTTAAGAATATAATCAAAAATTATTGGCGTCGTCTTTTCCATAGAATGATCAATACTTTTTTTTTTCTTTTTTTTGATACACATTGAACCGGCCAATAACTATTTGGTTATTGCGAGGTTTTAATTTGTTACTGGTCTTGATTTCATATTTAGACAGAAATAATGACGGACGGTGAAGAGATTCAACCGCTTGTTTGTGAAAATGGAACTGGAATGGTTAAGGTAAAGAGTTTCACTCTAACTGCTATATATATCACACACACACAAAAAAAAGAATATCCTATATAGTAAATTAGTCAAGTAAGATTTGAAATGTATGTTGGGTTTTAGGCTGGAGCTGCGGGTGACGATGCGCCAAGAGCAGTTTTTCCAAGCATACAGACAGGTGTGATGGTTGGGATAGGACAAAAGGATGCTTATGTTGAAGACGAGGCTCAGTCAAAACGTGGTATCTTGACTCTCAAGTATCCAATTGGGATGACATGGAGAAGTTTTGGCGTCACACATTTTACAACGAGCTTCGTGTCACTCCTGAAGAACATCCGGTTCTCTTAACCGAAGCTCCTCTTAACCCCAAGGCTAACCAAGAGAAGATTTAAATCATGTTTGAGACATTTAACACTCCTGCTAGTGTTCCAACCCCCAAGACATTCAAAAAGTCAACTTCTTGATTGAGATAGATTAACCATATCCGTGATTTTGTGGACATTTAGCTTAGGATCCTCTAATATATATATATATATATATATATATATTAGTAAAAGAATTAGAAAACGTGAAGTGACACAAATGTATTTCCGTATATGCGTCTAGAACATGGATAAATATCTTGCTTTCTCAATATGTTATACCGAAAACTTTTTTAAAAACAAATGGAATTTGATTTCATATTAGCTTGATAAAAACACTAAACTTTTGCTTTCTAAAGTAAACAAATAAATTTTATATAATCACATCAATATCACACCAAAATCCTAAACTTTGATTTCTTTTTAATATATAAGCACAATAATATAGCGTATAAAATTATAGGTAACACATACAGTTAAAAATGAAAAATAAAATAAAAATCAAGCCTATGGATATATAACATATACCTATGTATAGAATATCGATTAAACTGCCGGCAAAAAAAAAAAAAAAGAAGAATATTGATTAAGATCTAGCTTTCTTGATCTTTTTACCAAAATCTTGAAGAAGTGACGGAGGAAACATGGACTCGACCTCTCTAGCTACATCTAAAAAAACCACCGATCTCTTAACCCACATGGCTCTCCGTTTCATTGCCGGCATAGCTTTGGGCTTTATCGGCGGCCGAGGAGCACAATAACACACAATGTTCGATTTTCTCGGCGTCTCATGAATATCTACGCGAGAAGCTTCATCATCACATTCCCATTTTCGTTTTCCTCTTGATCCATCTTGGAGCTTTTCATGTTCTTCTTCTTGTTCGTAGTTTGGTTGTTTTTTAGATTGATTTTCTCGATGATGTGGAGATAATGATGAATCGGGAGAGTCGGATTTTGATGGAACTAGGAGACTCTCGGGTTGTTGCATGGTTGAGATATCTTTGTCATCAGGAAATAAATGAAAAATCTTACTATTTGACATCTTATCACAAACAGGGAGATGAACAAGAAAAAAAGAATAATGACTATGATATCAGAAACGACAACAAGATTATATATATAAAGATATATATACGTGTATGTGACTGTGTTTGTGTTATATATTGTATATATATATGATATAAATAAGGAGGAAAGAAATATAAATTTTGTGATATTTGTGTGAGTGTATGTGGGGGATCCCAATGTATGTGCGTGCTTGATATATAACAAAGGGTGACACCTCCAAATGGACAAGGAAGCGAGGCATGCAGACCGTAAAATTAGGACTTTCTATTTCTATAATTTTATAATAAATGAAATTAAAAAGAAGAAAAAAAAAACTTCCCACTCACTCGGTCATATTATTGTGTCTATAACTATTATAAATGTTTTTTTGACTCATTATCTCTCAGACTAATTAGAATGATAAACCATGCATGTCCAAGAAAAATCTGTTTAAATTATCAAAAAATTCGAATTTATTTTGTAGGGTTAAATTAATCTACTTTTTCCCATTTTTAGCTGAAAAATATCTCATCTACTTTTTATTTGAATGGAGAAATTAAAAAGGAACTGAGAGTATTAGTATAATGTGTATTCATCATTATGAAACTTAGATAGTTATATATATAAGCATTAGTGTAATTTTGTATAAAACTATGTAGGCCCTGAAACAGAGAAAATGAAATGAAAACCCACTTTGTTTGAGGGATCCAATGCAAAACACACATGAATATCTTTCGAGTAAAATTTTACTCTTTATGATACAATCCATACAAATATAGTTATAGTTAGCTTCAATATATATATATATATATATATATATATAGTTATAGTTATATTGTTTTTTTTTTAGTTATATTGTTTCTTATCTATTTATATTGTACAATGTTAAAACTTTAGCCATAAAGAAAACCTTCTTTCTCCAAACTCAGATAGTCAGTTTCATGTCTTTCACTTTTTATCGTCTTTACATATAAAATAAGTATATCAGTATAAAAAGTAGCGAATATTCAAAGTTAAGGTTTATAAATAATTTATTTTAGACTGTACGTAACAATTTTATAGTACTATTAATCATTTAAAATCAAATAATATTTTATAATTATAAGTTTTAAACAAGATGCATGTCACATTATGTCAACTGCAAGAAACGTACCTAATACAGTCTCCTCCTTGTGGCTGAGTTAACCAAATATTTACACTATTAACTCAATAATTTTAATAATTAAATACCTAATGACATTTGAGTAAAACAAAATAGCAACCGTGTACTTGAATTATAAACGGTAATTTTTTCATATAAAACCAATAATATTTTAATAAGAAAATAAACTTGATATATATATATACACCATATATATAGTTTGGATTAAAAAATTTCATAATAATTAAAGCTCATATATGTTACTCGTATACTTACATTTGATTCGTCAAAATCAAGTCACGTGATTAACTAAGATCTACTGCTTCTTCCATGGAATCTATTACCTTTTTAAGCTTTATATGATCCGCTTTTTGCATCTTTGATCCTATCTTATTAATTAGTTAGCTTTCATATGATCCTGATGTCACTCTTTGTAGATGTTAGCTTTCATATGATCCTGATATCACTCTTTGTAGATGCACGATTCACACTCAAATATTAATAAGGATCGCTAGCATACATGGGCATTCTCTATGTAAAGTTGCAACGTACATCTTATGTTTTGATAAGAGTATAACGTACATTTTATATTGATAATTACCATAGATAAAAATTACCACCTATTTTTTCTTTGGTAGAATAATTATCACCTAATTCTTAAATTGTACATAAAATCGCAGTCTTAGGTTTGTTTCTTCAAAGTCGTATAATTGATTCCTAGGATTCCTTCATCGAAGAGGTTGTCGATTTGGTACGATTTTTGTTTGTTTTTTTGTATATTTATTGAAATATTGTGGTTATTAAAAAAGAAAGTAATTTATAGAAATAAATGATTCGAAAAATATCAAATATGTCTCCATGCTGGGGTGTGCGGGGTCCATTTGAGATTGCTTGGGTTTCACCGCATCCTAAGTTTTTTCTTATTCTTGAAATTTGTTCCAGAACCCCTATTCTTCAGTTAAGTTCAAATCCAGCCCTATGATTTATGATGCAAAAAAAAAAAAAAAAGCAAAATCATAAATACAGTACATACATTAAACTAAAGCAAATTAGCTAAATAGAAAAAAAAAAAAGTTTATTTAGATAGTAGAAATATAGCAAGCAAGTATCGGTAAATCTATTATAAAACATATAAATATTCATACTCGATTAACTTTTTAAAAAGAATGGTAAGACTTAAGAGATATATACGAAAAACAAAGACATACTCTCATACCAAATAATTACATCTCATGCTCATGCTTAATTATGTTGCTTCCCCACATCTTATAATCATTACACCATTTTCTCCAATCTCGGCCTGCCTTTTTCAGCAAATTATACCCATGTCTCCCCCTAAATTATTTGTTTTCCTCTGTTACAAATTTTTATAATCTTACTTTTTCTCTATGCTGAATTTTTAAGTCTCTTGGATTGAGTCTGATACTCCGGCTTCACTAATAGACATAAAAAAAAAACTCGACATGTCTCTTCTCTGGAGTGGGGTTAAAAGGTTCAGAGGCACTCCAGCTTTTTAAAAGAAAACAAAAATAAAGATTACGTAACAATTGTTTCAAATGTTTTATTTTATTTAATTAAGCAAAAAAAAAAGTTCAAAATAAATAATAAATTACAGTAATCTCAACACAGAGAAAAATCATACGAAGTTCATAAATTATATATTTTTTAATTTAGAATTTGTGGAATAATGCAAAAACCATTCTTGGAATGAAATTACAAAATAATGAAGCCAAAAAAACAATTCAAAAAAAATAATAACATGATGACTAACTGGCACATAATTGTCAATGGACTACTATTATTAGCACATAATAATCGATCAGAATCAATCAAAAACAACGGAGAAACATTCAAAAAAAAAAATCAGCTACTATTTTTAGAGATTAATAAAACGTTATAAATACATAAACATATGTAGAGTTATTTTTTGTCAGAGACAAATCGTGGATTTCTTCAAACTTGCAATTCCAGCAGGTATTAGATTAATTTCTAAATTTTTTCTTCATATTGTTTGTTGATAAACATTTTGCATGTGGACATGTATTTTTAAATTATTTAAAGTTACAGTTTTTAACAACTTTTGTTGTCTGTTAAATTTGTATAAATATTTAAATTAACATTAACTACAACAAAAAATTATAATTATAAATTTACCACTCATAACCAATCGCCCCCTTAAATATATATATTTTCATTTAAAATCGTTTACTGCTTTTTTTATCTTTTCCTTTTTTAGAAAATCGTATACTGCATTGAGGAAGATCACTAAATCTTATGGATTTAAGAATGTAATAAAAAAGATTATTGGGAGTGGATTTTTCCATAGAAGGATCAATACATTATAGATATTTAACCGGCCAATAACAAATCGGTTTGAAACTTGAGACTTCAGCGTTTAGTTGTTCAGATTTGGTTATTGTGAGTGTTTTGTTACTGGTCTTGATTCATACTCAGACAGAAATAATGGCGGACGGTGAAGACATTCAACCGCTTGTTTGCGATAATGGAACTGGAATGGTCAAGGTAAAGAGTTTCTCTAATTGCTATATAAGTATGTCACAAAAATAAGAATATGATAAAATAGTCATGTAAGATTTGAAATGTATCTCTTGTTAATTAGGCTGGATTTGCGGGTGACGATGCGCCAAGAGCGGTTTTTCCAAGCATTGTGGGGCGTCCACGACACACGGGTGTGATGGTTGGGATGGGACAAAAGGATGCTTATGTTGGAGACGAAGCTCAGTCAAAACGTGGTATCTTGACTCTCAAGTATCCAATTGAGCATGGTATTGTTAATAACTGGGATGACATGGAGAAGATTTGGCATCACACTTTCTACAACGAGCTTCGTGTCGCTCCTGAAGAACATCCGGTTCTCTTAACCGAAGCTCCTCTTAACCCCAAGGCTAACCGAGAGAAGATGACTCAGATCATGTTTGAGACATTCAACACTCCTGCTATGTATGTTGCCATTCAAGCTGTTCTTTCACTCTATGCCAGTGGCCGTACAACTGGTCAGTATATATCACTTTTGATGAAAAATATTGTTACTCTAAAGTTTAACTTAATTGGTCCTTTTGGAAATTGTTGGTTAGGTATTGTTTTGGACTCTGGAGATGGTGTGAGCCACACGGTACCAATCTACGAGGGTTACGCTCTTCCACACGCGATCCTACGTCTTGACCTAGCGGGTCGTGACCTCACAGACCAACTCATGAAAATCCTGACAGAGCGTGGCTACTCTTTCACCACAACTGCTGAGCGTGAAATCGTTAGAGACATGAAAGAGAAGCTCTCTTACATTGCTCTAGACTACGAGCAAGAGCTAGAGACTTCCAAAACAAGTTCTTCTGTTGAGAAAAGCTTCGAGCTTCCCGATGGACAAGTGATAACCATTGGAGCAGAGCGGTTCAGGTGTCCAGAAGTTCTATTTCAGCCATCAATGATAGGAATGGAAAATCCAGGAATCCATGAAACCACATATAACTCTATCATGAAATGTGATGTGGATATTAGGAAAGATTTGTATGGGAACATTGTGTTAAGTGGTGGAACCACAATGTTTGGTGGGATTGGTGATAGAATGAGTAAAGAGATTACGGCGTTGGCTCCGAGTAGTATGAAGATTAAGGTCGTGGCTCCACCAGAGAGGAAGTACAGTGTCTGGATCGGTGGCTCTATATTGGCTTCACTTAGCACTTTCCAGCAGGTCAAATCATACTATAAACATAAACATTTTTGTTATAACATTTTTTGTCTTTGATATAAATATTGTTTATGTGTCTGAAATTTTTACAGATGTGGATTGCGAAAGCAGAGTACGATGAATCTGGACCATCTATTGTGCATAGGAAGTGCTTCTAATCAGAGTTCTTGAAATCATCAAAGGAAGACAAAAGTAAACGATAAACGGTTAAAAAAATTTGAGTTTTTTTTTTAACTGCTTACCACCAATTGCCACATTTTTTTATCACATTTCTTCACCCAAAGTTGTTCTTTGTAATTTTGATTTAAGCAGCTGAACCTTTTTTTTTTTTTTTTTTTGGATAAATGCTGAACTCAAAGAAGAGCAGTGAAAAAGTTATTAATTATGTATACGACACCAATAGTTGTTTCTTTATCTTTTGTTTTTTCCCCTTGAATAGTCTCTCTATTAAATTTGCTTCTATGCATACCCTTCAAAAAATTTCCACACCCATTGGCCATTGACCATTGTAATAATGTCTATTAACCGAATTAATTTCAGTGTCCTTATTCACATATTTATTTTCTAATTAACACCAAATAATTTGCTTTTAAAAAAAAAAAAAAAATTTCCATCTACCGATTCATCACAACTATCTAAAAGTAAATCTGTTCACTCATAGTTTACTATAATAAATCATTTTTTTGTTTGTCAATAAATTTACTTATATTGTTATTGTAGGTTCTCGAGATCTCCAATAATATAACCTTTCAACGCGAATTAAACAAAATAAAAAAATCTTAGTTATTCATCATATATATAATAAAAATAAATAAAAAATATTTTCTATTACCCGATATACTCAAAATGAAAGAATAATAATTTTCAATGTGTATATTATATTATAATAATTATTTGTGTTAATAAATTTGAATAACATATGATTTAGTCGTGCATAATAGAACCACTTAACTAGTATACTTTAATTGTCTCAACTCAGTTAATTTGGATTTTCGGTTTTAGTGGATTTGTTTTAGATGTTATTAGATGATATATAATGAGTTTCGATACCAACAACAAAATTTTGTTTTCTCTTTCTTAATAATCGTTAGATCAAGATCTATAGATCTAGTGAAGGTTCTAGATCTATTTTTGTTTTCCTTCTTCTACCACGTAGAGGTGTTCGTAGGTCTGTCCTAGATTTGGTGTAGTGTAAAATTTGTTTTATGTTAGTTTGTACACTGTGGTACAAAGAATCTCCAAATCTATAGATTTCAAGCAACAAAGTAGCTGAAACTTTATAGTGTAAGCACTTTGTAGGGTTGAGATTTGTTCACCTTATCCATCGAACCAACTCTCCAATCAAGAGGCAACCAATTGTTCCCAGACGTTGCATGCTTCCGCGACTTCGATTCCGCCAGATGAACCGAAGTATCCGGCGATGGAATCATCCTGCTTCTTAAAGAGCTGCGGTTTGATATTTCTGGTGAAACTTCCTCTACCTGCTTCGTCGCACTTCTCTCTAGCATGTCGCAGCTCACTCCTTTGACTATTCTACACATTTTGTTTTTTTTGGGGTCAAAACGACAATTGTTAAATAACTAAGTGATGAGTCATTTGGGCTCACGACAACATAAAGAAGAAGCCCTAGGCCCAATAATCAAATCCAGATCATACATAACATCAAAAGAAACACACTTATAGTTATTTACAATTGTCGTTTGACTTTGACCCCCCCAAAAAAAAAAAAAATCGTGTAGAATTAACTGTCGAAGGAGAGGGCTGCGACTGCGAGAGATAAGGACGACGAAGCAAGTAGAGAAAGATTCACCAGAAAGATCAAACCGCAGCTCTTGAAGAAACAGGATGAATCCATCGCCGGATACTTCAGTTCATCAGCCGGAATCGAAGTCGCGGAAGCGTCCGGCGGCTGGGGACTATTGGTTGCCACCTGATTGGAGAGTTGAAGATCGGGTTCGAACCTCCGGTGCTACGGCTGGTACGGTGGATAAGGTGAATAAATCTCAGATATATACACTGCTTTGAGCTACTTTGTTACTTTAATTATCTGATTTGGTGATTCTTTAATTATCTGATTCGGGGCTTCAAATGTGATGTTGTAGTAAGATGATGTGGTTGGTTCTGCTTTGTTATACTTAACCATGGATTTGTGTAGTGAAGATAAGGCATTAGGAAATAGATACGTAATCATACATTTTATCAGTGTGAGTTAGATTATTTGGTTTGGTAAATATATAGTTGATTAAGCAGATTACAGTCTTGGTGATTTCTTGCAAATATTGATATGTAGTAACATTGTCTTTTATCTGATATTTGCAGTACTATTACGAACCGATTACAGGCCGTAAGTTTCGGTCCAGAACTGAAGTACTCTATTATTTACAACATGGAACCTCTAAAAGAGGTGGTGCCAAGAAAGCAGAGAACACCGACGATGTGAGTTTATATCTTTCACCGTTTGTTTTAAACCTGTGGTACATATTGACACTTGTATCTGCAGCATTTTGAAGGGCAAGGAAGCAGTAAATCAAGCAGAAAAGCTAAAGAGCCAATACCACCACCACCACCTATGAACTTTGATTTTGAGAATCCACCAGAGAAGGTAAGCTGGTCTATGCCAACTGTAGGAGAAGAAGCTTGGACACCTTATATTGGGGAAGACAAGGTTCAAGACTCAGTGAAACGAGATTGGAGCACTGCATTTACCTTTGTCACCACCAGAAATCCAAGTAAACTGTCCTCTTCAAGATGATGATCATATGGAGGCGATTCTTGGGTGTTGCATTAATTGTAAGATGAACAAAAATGTTAGGCTGTTTAATTGGGTAGTAGGTGAAGTTTGTTTAGTGTTTCATTGATCAGGTGATTTTAGTTGTCTACTACAATTTTCTTGGGGACATATTGGTTTAAAGATTTGAGATCATTTTATTTTTTGTTCAAATCTCATCTTAGTGAATTGATGATTCTCCAAAATGTTATTAAATCCTATCTTATTGGATCTAGTAGTTACAAAATTATTTGAAATCTTGAGTTATTCAATTAGTCATTTGTACATATTGTATGTTTTAAAATCTCAGGTTATTGAAAAACATGGAATTTTTTACAAAATTATATCAGAAAATGATTTCGAATTATTTGGGAAGAGTTTAGAATTCTAGAACATCGAACATGGGGTTATTTGATTTTTTGACTAATGAAATTGAAGACTGTTGTAGACAGTAATGAAGCTTTCTTTTCAGAAACATTGATATGAATCTTTCCTCTGTTTCAAAGTCTTTTACTTTGCGTTAAGGAAAAGATCTTACCTTGTATAATTTGTTATGCCTTTTTTCAAGAACTAATGCTTGACAAGGCTCATGTTTTTGAAATCTGAAGTTTCCAATTTTGGACAATTATTCAGAGAATTGTGGGCATGAAAATGATAAGAAGTTGTGTCAGCTAAAGAAAGACGAAGGAAAAGAACTTTACATGGAAGTGGCAAGAACAGGAACCGAAAAGAGCAAGACTAGATATAGAGAAGAGCACAAAACGAGCTTGGTGAATGGTGATGTAGCAATTGCTGAGATCTTTTTAATATTTTGGGAATACTAAACTCTAAACTCTAAATCCTAAACCAGAACACAATGCTTGATACTTGATAATATATAATTTGCAATTAATTAATGATATGAAGCGTCTGTAGTCCAACGGTTAGGATAATTGCCTTCCAAGCAATAGACCCGGGTTCGACTCCCGGCAGACGCAATGATGATTTTAAGATTCACAGTATTCTGGGTTTTTAGTAAGAATAAGATTTTTTTTCTCCCCCAATTTTTTAAAACATTTGTTATATAATTTTAAAATAATTTTAAGTGATTAGTATATTTTTTTTGTTTTTTTGAGATCTAGTTCTCTTTTATAACTTACCAAATTTATTTAAAAGTATTTAAAATCACTGTTTCTTTCTACTGCTTTTTGTTATCAATCGAATTTTTATAATAACACAAAACATGTATACAGTCTTTACTCTACAACGTAAGTTTCTACAACCTTACGTCTACAGTGAAAGCTACTATTAACATTTTTTTATAATCTGCTCCATAATAACAGACTAACAGTAACTGGTAACACCAAAAAAAAAAAAAAAAAATCAAAAATTTATGTTTTTTTTGACAAATTGCCGGTAAGTCCTCCGGAAATTTTCATTTTGTGGTTTTTCTAGTAAAATATTAAACTATGTTTGTGTGGTCTCAAAGCAAAAATTGTAACGTAGCTAAAACTTTTTATAAAGATAATAGCGAAAGAAATAAAGTTTTAAAGTTTATTTAGCCAAAAAGCAAAACAAGTTTTTTTTAGGGAGGAAAGCTAAAATGATCTAGAATTTAGCATTAATTACTGTAACGATTCATATTTTTTTTTTAATTGGTAGAGTGTTTTTTAATTCCAAACTATCTTTGAAATCTTTGTCAGAAAAAAACAGTTTTCGAAAATGCCATTAAATTTTTTTTCCAGCGTGCCTAAAGTTGATAATATTTATAAAAATGTCATTCCGTTCTTTAAACAAATCCGCAACTCATGGTACCGCACACTTATTTTCTTGCACATTTGTTTTAGTAGTCGCAGATTTATTGTGCACATTTGTTCTTGTTTACTCTGCACATTTGTCTTCTACGTTGCTGTACATTTATTAATCCGCACATTTATTTTGTGAAATCGCAGAGTTAATTAGAACCGCGGATTTATTTTGCACATTTATTTCAACTCATTGTAGCGGACTTGTTTTTTTTGTTAAGCCGCACAGTTTTTTCAAAATAGTTGCCGCTGATTTATTATTACAGTTGTCACATAATTATTTTCTCTTGTTATGGCGGACTTAATGTATATGTTA
>CM051391.1:4627058-4727058 GCA_028015245.1 Cardamine occulta | reverse complement strand
CTGCACACTTTTTGTTATTGTTGCTGCACATTTATTCAGCATATGTTACCGTACACTTATTTTTTCTTGTTGTGACGGACTTAATGTATATGTTACTGCACACTTTTTCTTACTATTGCTGCATATTTATTCAGCAAATGTTACTGCACACTTATTTTCTCTTGTTGTGGCGGACTTAATTTATATGTTACTGCACACTTTTTTTTATTGTTGCTGCACACTTTTTCTTATTGTTACCGCACACTTTTTTCTATTGTTACTGCACACTTTTTGTTATTGTTACTGCACATTTATTCAGCAAATGTTACCGCACACTTATTTTCTTTTGTTGTGGCGGACTTAATTATATGTTACTGCACACTTCTTCTCTTTGGCGTACGTTTTGTCCTTTTTTCATCTTCATCTTCCTCTTTCTATCTACCATTGTTACCATCTCGTCTAGTTTTTTTTTGAAAGAAATGGAACAAATTATACTTGTATGTGGAAAATAGAGCTTTGAAAAGTATAATGGTTGTTTGTTGTTGATGCTAAGCGAGGATCTAGAATGCTAGGAGTTGATGATAGCATGATTTATGAGAATTTCATTGGAATGGTGTTTGAAGATTTTGGGTTGGATAATAGAGTATATAATGTGAAACTGAGCTACATGTTTCATAAGAAGATTATGTAGAAATTGCTCCAAGATACACCTTCTGTATATGCTGAGAATTGTAGGTAATTCAAAACTTTTTTGGGCCAATCAATGTCGTTAAATCGACACCTAAATTATTGACTGCTAAGTGTTGGGTGAATGGATGTTCTTGGAGACTACGAGTTACACCAACAGGAGATTATCCAAGGTTTTATGTTCGACAGTGTATCCCCAATCATACTTGTTCAGTTACAGAGCGTTCTGCAAGATTCCGACAAGCAACTCATGAGATTCTTGGATTATTGTACAAGGATTTTGTTGGTGGAGTTGGACCAACCGTATTGGCAATGCATATTGCCGATGTTCTAAATAAACGATTTCAAATTAAGGTATGGTCACAGATTTAATTATTTTATGGATGCGAATTTGTTTGTTATTTGGCAGTGGATTTGTTTATTTTGTTTATTCTTTGTCTGCGGATTTGTTTATTCTTTGGCTTTGGATTTGTTTATTCTTTGGCTGTGAATTTGTTTATTATTTGGCTGCAGATTTGTTTGTTCTTTGGCTGCGGATTTGTTTATTATTTGGCTGCGGATTTGTTTATTATTTGGCTGCGGATTTGTTTGTTCTTTGGCTGCGGATTTGTTTATTATTTGGCTGCGGATTTGTTTATTATTTGGCTGCGGATTTGTTTATTCTTTGGCTGCAGATTTGTTTGTTCTTTGCTGCGGATTTGTTTTACTTGTTTGTTTTGTGTAGCTTAATTATTGGAAGGCTTATCAGACTCTAAGACATGCTCAAGATTTGGTTAGGGGTACTGAAAAGAGTGAATATGAATTACTACCTGCTTACTTGTACATGATTAAAAGAGAAAATCCTGGATCACACACACGACTTGAAGTTGATGAGAATCAAAGATTCAAGTACTTGTTTCTACCATTTAGTGCAAGCATCAACGGATTTCCTTATATGCAGAAAGTTATGGTTGTTGATGGTACTTTTTTACAAGGGAAATACAAAAGAACACTCCTTCCAGCTACAGCTCAAGACGGTAATTTTCAGATATTTTCTATTGCTTATGCCGTAGTTGATACTGAAAATGATGAGTCATGGAAATGGTTCTTTGAGCAACTCAGCGTTGTTATTCCCAATGACGAATCTCTTGCCATTATTTCTGATAGACACAAGTCCATTGAGAAAGCTATTAGAACGGTATACCCAAAGTCTAGTCGTGAAATATGTACATATCATTTGTACGTTGGCTCTCACTCTTCTGGATTCTCATTGATTGGAACGTTGGCTCTCACTCTTCACATCCTATACATGTTATTGGATTGCGGACGTTCCTTATCCGGAACCATGATATTGAGGAATACCGGGATCATCCTGCGGATAAGAATGTCAAATGCTAGTAAATAATCACAATTAGTACAACATCCATATATTTAGTTAGTAATTAAATACCTGCGAAGAAAGTCAAGTTAACCAGTCGCCGAGTCTAAAAGAGCTAAACCATTGAAATGGTTCATGTAATTGTAGTCAAAAATGAATTTTCTTGACTTTGCCGGTACGTGATTGAAATCAATAGTCATGGTTCCAATGAACCACTAATCAAGGAAGCCTACCCTCTCGTGGAAAGGTGAAGGAGAACGCATAGATCTTTTGCAGAACATTGTCATCACTGCAGCTAAGTATTGTAAGAAAAAAAAAGGGTAAATAAACAACTATGCAGCAAAGATCAAAGCAAACAAATGTGCAGCCAAATGACAAACAAATGTGCAGCAAAAAAAAGACAAACAAATGTGCAGCAAAAAAAAAGACAAACAAATTTGCAATCAAAGGACAAACAAATGTGCAACAAAGGACAAACAGATGTGCCAAAGAGTAAACAAATGTGCGGTCAAAGAGTAAACAAATGTGCGGCCAAAGAATAAAAACTGAAATGGGAGAAATACTTACAACATCTCGCAACCATCCATATTTACTGTCCGGCCACTCATTCCTAGGGAGAATAATCTCCTTAAAGAAGATCACGTCTGCATCCTTGCTTTCAAGTACTTCATCCCTTTAAGAACAAAAAGTATTCATTATTAAATTTCCAATAATATAGATGAAGACTAGTAAATAAAAGAGAAGGTATTAGATACATACTCATTCTGTTCAATGAAATCAATAAGCAGCCGTCATTTGTTTTCATCAACAACTGCAATAGGATCATAGTCCTCTGCAAAAGTTGAAACACTTGGAATAATGCGTTTAACTGTAGAGTTACCAATGAATGGTAATCTTTGAGTCGATGCCAATTTAGGAACTCGTTTACCAATCGGTGTCTTTTCATCCTTGGCCTTAAGATGTTCTACCATCATATCCAAAGAATGGCCAACAGCCTTATTAATAATTGCTTGTTGCGGATTTGACCACGCTTCTTCGGAACTTGATGCCATTTTCATGTCTTCTTTCTGCCGGTTAGATGTTATGTCTATAACATCACTATCAAACACAACAAGTTAAGTACTCTTTCTCTTCTTCCCCACTCCATCCTTCAGAAATTTTCTAACTGGAAGGCCATCAGATACATCCTTGGTCTCCATCACCAGCCAGGACTGCATTAGAACATGATGACTGCATTAGAATATGGTTACATCAAAATAAATCCGCGGCTACATCAAAATAAATCCATGACTACATCAAAATAAATCCGTGGCTACATCAAAATAAATCCACGGTTACATCAACATAAATCCGCGGCTACATCAAAATAAATCCGCGGTAATATCAAAATAAATCTGCGGCTACATCAAAATAAATCTGCGGCTACATCAAAATAAATCCGCAGCTACATCAAACTAAATCCGCGACCAACAGCAAAATAAATCCGCGACAACATCAAAATAACACTCTAACTAAAAAAATTTAACCGGTGATTTACTCGTCGCTTCATCGTTTTGCTTGTCTAATTCTTTTTTAGAATTGGAATCACTAACGTCTACATTGCCATCTTTGGCCTTCACTAACATCATCTTGCTATTCCCTCCTTACTCTCGGATATCATTGATATCCTCCTTGATTGTAGCAAGTTTATCATCAAAACCTTTCATTCTGGTCTCCAAACCTTCAAATTTTTGCCCAAAGCTCTGCCTGGCAAAGTTTTCTATCAGCTTAACCATTCCAGCAATGGAAGCCTTAATATCCTCATCATCCTACAAATTAATAAACAGGAGTTATAATATCATAACCAAAACAAGCAACAAGAGTAAACACAAATAAACAATTGTACTAACAATTGACCGTATCATTGCTTTGATCTGCTTCTTCTTCCTCTTCTTGTGAGCTTCATCTCCATCAGACTCATCAATAGACCTAGAAATCTTCTTCTTCTTCCTCTTCTTTTGAGCTTCATCTCCTTCAAGCTCTTTCAAGACTGGATCCTCCGCAGGCCAAGCATTTGCAACAAATTGACCTCCAATGATATCTTCAATCAACTTGTCAAGTCTCGGATCGAAGTTTTCATCATTGTCACTCCACTGAGGATACTTATTTTTCAATACAACCGGAAGCATATGTTTCACATGAACCTAATTACAAAAAGGACAATATTAATATGGATTCATAATAATAATAAATCTGCGGTTACATCAAAATAAATCCGCGGCTATATCAATATAAATTCGTGGGTACATCAAAATAAATCCGTGACCAATATCAAAATAAATCCACGGCTACATCAAAATAAATCCGCGGCTACATCAAAATAAAGCAGATACTACATTAAAACAAATCCGCGACTACATCAAAGTAAATCCGCGGCAACAACAAAATAAATTTGCGACTACATCAAAATAAATCTGCGGTAACATCAAATTAACTATGTTTAACAACATAAAAATCCGCGGTAATACCATCCATGTTCAGCTTTCTCATTAGCTATTAAGTCCTCAAATCTGAAACGTTGCCGACATCCTTTCCAGTTAAAAAGTGGTGGAACATCAATCCAATCCCGCCTAAAACCATACAACTCTCCTAGGGTATGAACGGATTCAAATATCCATATTAAGAGAACATGAACACATCCGTTTAATTCGTATGTGCCTCCTTCCTTACGACCAACTTTAACCGAAGTTACTAAACTAGTAAATCTGGCTCTGCCCCAAGGATATTTCTCAAACTCATCTGTATCAAAGACTCTTCTAGCACTACTCAAAAAAATCTTTGATCCATGATTGATGCCATAAATACCAACATGCAAGATGCACAACCTTCCTAACATCTTCCTCTTCTCTTTATCCCACTTCTGACATTTTTTTATGACTTTCTCTAACTCCACCCAAGAAGGTCCTTCTCCTAATGGAAATTTTATTTCATTCTAAAAAGGTTTATGGTCACACAACTCTGATTCTGCTGATAGAAATGGGTCATAATTTAGACATGTGATATCTTTGAACTCATGTAGCGAAAATCTGAGTGGTTGCCCATCAATTAAGGACCAAAACTCATGAATGTTGTCGACTGCCAGCTGATGTGAGAGGAAGAAATTCACAATTGAAGAAGCCCATATGTACTTGTGCGTCACATCTATGTCGGTAAGCTTGAGAAAAACTCCAACAGATGAGTTCTTCAACTCATCCCACGCATCTTCACCAATATATTCTTTCATTGTCTTGAATTTGGAAAGAAAACAATAGTGATTCATGCTTTTAATTTGGAAATATGGTTTTCCATCTTTGAAAAGTCGCGGAGGGTAAGAAGAGGCCATCTATCTACACTAAAAACACAAACGACCAAATCAGACAAAGAACAAACAAATGTGCAGCCAAACAAGCCAAAGAACAAACAAATGTGCAGCCAAAGAACAAACAAACAAATGTGTAGCTAAATAACAAAGAAATGTGCAGCCACATAACAAACAAATGTGCAAACAAATAACAAACAAATGTGCAGCCAAATAACAAACAAATGTGCAGTCACATAACAAACAAATGTGCCGACAAATAACAAACAAATGTACAGCCAAATAACAAACAAATATGCAGTCAAAGAATAAACAAATATGCAGTCATGCATGCGCCAAAAAGTAAACAAATGTGCAACCAAAGAATAAACAAATGTGCAGCCAAAGAATAAACAAATGTGCAGCTAAAGAATAAACAAATGTGCAGCCAAATAACAAACAATACGTGCAGCCAAATAATAAACAAATGTGCAGCCAAAGAGTAAATAAATAACTATGCGGCAAATAATAAACAAATGTGCAGCCAAACAACAAATAAATGTGCAGCCAATCAAAACAAATAAATGTGCAGCCAATCAAAACAAATAAATGTGCAGCCAATCAAAGCAAACAAACAAATGTGCAACCAAAGAACAAATATGCGGCCAAAGAGCAAACAAATGTGCGGCCAAAGAACAATGAACAATGCACAACAACAGCGGTTAAGTAAAAAACAGATCTAGAGAATAAACAACTCAAATAATGTGTGGTTAAGCAAAGAACAGAAACGATGAACCCACGACGAATCTTAACAAGGTGAAGATGAAACGGCGGGGGAGACTGAAATGATGAACCCGACGGAGAAGTAGAACGAGAACGAGAACGATGGAGAAGTAAAACGACGGCGACTCACGACACCGACAATGGAGAACGAGAACGATGGAGAAGTAGGAACAAAGGAGAAGAAGTGACGGCGAGGGTGAAGCACCCGAAGGAGGCGAGTGGCACCAGACGGCGGCGGCAAACTGCACCAGACGGCAACGGCGGTGACAATGGAGAAAAAGGGTTGAGATTTTTTGGGAAACGCAAGGGTTGAAAAGATTTTAGAGAAATTATTTGAAATTATTTGAAAAAGTGTATACACTTGAAAACGGTTGAAAAGATTTGATTTTGAGATTTTTTTTTTGTTAAATTGAAATGGTAATCTTGTAATAAATCTAAAAGGGATATTTTTTTGTGTAATTTCCACATAAATATAAATGCATTTTTTCACTAGATTATTCTAGTTATTTCAGCTTAAATATGGGTTATTTCAAACAATTTTCATTTTTTTTATAACCAAAATAACCTCATGGGCAACTAACCTAATTTTTTTTTCTCTTTCTTCCTTTTTATCTTACTTTTTTTTTTCTTTTTTTTTAAATAACTATCTTTACGCCCAAATTCCTTTTCGCGCATTTAACTGTAGGTTGGATAGTCAGCTCGCGTCAAACCTCGCTTCAAACCCAAGACGAAAGATCACTTGTGCAGCTTTCTTTACCACTAAACCTGATCAAAGTGGTTATCTTTCTCACCTATTTCTTCCATTTTCTTCTCTCTCGCTTCTTTTCTCCTAGTTTAATTTGTTTTTCTCTTTCCCTTACTAATCGCGTTTGGATTCACCCTCTCTGCAGTCACAGCTCATCACATGCGTCTCTCCTCACCGTTTTCTCTTCCGGTCTCGCTGCTTGATCAACAACCAAAGAGGTATAGTTGATTTTATGTGTGTTTTAATTGCTTACTAGCCATACTGATCTATATATTTCTGAATTATATGACTTTCCTGAAAAAAGTAAATATCTATTGTTCCTGCCGGAGTATATCTTCATCCGAACTTTTTAGAAAACCAACCATTTTTATTAGTAGATGTAGTGAAATTCATTAGGAATGGTGTGCGTGAGTGTTGTAAATCCGTATTTGGTTTTTTATATATCTACACATATCTGATTCTATAATTATATTTGTAATTAACCCTCTATTTGAGAAGACAAATCGATATGTTTTTAAAATAGAGCTCCACACATTACTTCTTTAAAATCTGATTATTTTTCACAAACTCAGTTTTTATAGATCACTATGTATTTGTATAAAACATGTTTTCGACATGCATGATAAATTACCGTCCTTATAATGGCAATAGATCTTCATACAACACTCTACTGACAAATGTAAATGTCTAAAATAGTAAAATATCTCAAGATTCTGACAGACAATAATAAAAACATGTATATATAGTTAAATAATATTTTATATGTTTTTATACCATGTTAAAAACATTTTTGCTCCCTAGTAATTCACTCAATTTTATTATACCACCATATTTAGGACTTTATTATCTGCAATAAATTAACAAAAGGGCCGTTGAGCTTCCATAATCACAAATTCAGTAAACTTTTGTTTTTCTAACCCTCCTACGTCTACCAGAGGTTTCTGTTTTAGTCTTGTGCCCCAAGTTTTTCAAAAACTTCGTTTTCACGTTTTGTTGTTTTCTGATAATCCTTTACCCTCTCTGTTTGTTAAAATCTACAATATTGCCACTGAGTCTATTCTCTCTGCAATGCTCTGCCTTCAAAAGCAATTTAGAAAGTAAAACGATGAAAACAAACACACTATTTTTTGTGACTCGACGCCAAGCCGGAGAACATTGTGGCAAAAAAAAAAAGTCTCTGTTTTTCATTTCGTAAGGCTTCTACTCCTTTTTTTTTTTTTTTTTTTTATATATCTTGAGCTGTAGGTAACAAAAGCTTCTTCCTTTTTCGATTTCTATCATCTGGGTGTTATAAAGAGGTGATTTTTTTCAGAGAAAAAAGAGGTTCACTGAAGAAGCAGAGAGAAGAGAATGCTCTTTACTGTTTTCTCGTTTCTATATGTTATAAAAACTTGAGTCTTTTTTACTTGATTTTTTTTTGTCTCTGATAAAACTCAAAAAAGGTTGCTTTTTTATGTCTCGGTTGCTCTAAAAATGTGAACTTTCAGGAGCTAAATCTATTAATATGAAATCTCATTTGCCAATCTTCTTTCATTGAAGCTCTAAAGATGGAGAACCAGCAGAATCAGAAGTTTCCAGTCAAAGATTCACAGGCGGAGACCTCAGAGATGAACAGCAAAGATTGCTCTAAAGAAAAATTTGTGTGGCCATGGGTTGGTATTGTAGCAAACATACCGACGGAGGTTGAAAAATCTGGTCGGAGAGTAGGCAAAAGCGGTTCAAGTTTACGTGATGAGCTAACTCAAAAAGGGTTTAATCCAACAAGAGTCCAATCTATTTGGAATTTCAAGGGATTTTCTGGTTTTGCTTTGGTTGAGTTCACCAAAGATTTTGAAGGATTCGCAAACGCCATGAAATTTGAAAGGAGCTATGAATCTGACTGTCATGGGAAGAAAGATTGGGAAAAAGGTATAAGCTTGTTTCCAGGTGTTTTGATTTCTAAAGTTATTTGATTTTTCGACATTGAGGTTTGTTTGTTTGGAAAAAGGTATCCACTTGAGAGATGATAGGCCTTATGGATGGGTTGCAAGAGAGGATGATTATAATCAAAGTGGAATTGTTGGGAAGAATGTCAAAAAGAAGAGAGACTTGAAAAGTATCTCGCAGATTCAGGAAGAAGACGCTAGGAAAATGGATCACCTTGTTCAAAATATGTCTCAATCGATTGAGATGAAGAAGATATATAAGCAAGAGCTTGAGCTGAAAGCTATTGAGACTGCCCGTTGTTTGGAGAATTTGGTATTGCATAACATTGTGCTAAACAAAACATACCAAGAAGGTAAAAAGAAACACTTAATTACTTTGTGTGTCTTGTTGATGAGAAGCAGAATCTATATGTTTGTTTTCTTACTAACATGTATAGTTTCGTTTCGTTTGTTTGTGTGTCTTGTTGATGAGAAGGGATTGAGAAGATGTACACGAATGTGCAAGAGCTGTATGAACAGATTCTGCAAGGACATGAGAAGTCTATGTCAGAACTCGAGAAACAGAAGGAGAAGGTGGAGGAACGTGCAAGACAGATTGAGCAACGAGCAAACATAAACGAAGATGAGATGAAAAAATCTAGACTAGAAAGAGAAATGGTGATTATGCTTTCCTTATAAATTTAGAACAAAAAGATCACAAAGCTGCTTAAAATCTGTTACCTTTTTGTTGTTGTTATTGCAGAATCAAAAGGCTATCTGGGAGCAGAATGAAGCGAATGAAGAAGCTATGAAACTCGCTGAAAAGCACCAGGCAACTACTTCTTTAAGTTGACTGTATGTTAATAGTTAATTTTCCATGTTCTGAAACATGACATCTTTTGCAGAAAGAGAAGGAGAAGCTTCATCAAAGGATAATGGAAATGGAAGCAAAGCTAAATGAAACTCAAGAGCTGGAGTTGGAGATAGAGAAGCTGAAAGGTAGTACCAATGTAATGAAGCATATGGTTGGGAGTGAAGGAGATGAAGATATTGTGGAGAAGATGGCCAAAACTCAGATGGAGCTTGAGGCTAGAGAAACGGCTCTCCACAACAAAATGATGACTCTGGCACAGAAAGAACGTGTGACCAACGATGAGTATCAAGACGCTCGTAAAGAGATGATCCAGGTCCAAAACAAAAATACATTTGAAATCTGTCTGATCCAAACTCTTTGGCTTGTCCTTTTATCTTGTGATATTACTTTGATGAACAGTTATGGAATGCGAATGAAGAATTGATGAAGGAAGAGAAGACTAGAGTGAAGAGAATGGGGCAGTTAAACCCTGAGCCGTTCTTGCATGCAGTGATGAAGAAACATAGACTTACAAAATCAAAAGCAGAGATTAAGGCTATGCAGTTCTGTTCTACATGGGAATCAAACATTGGAGATGTGCAATGGCATCCATTTAAAGTTGATGAGTCTGATGGAACAGCAAAGGTTTGGAATTTTTAATTAGGACTCTAGTTTCAAATCTCAAAGATGGATTTTGCAATCTTTTCTTTTTACATATTATCTTAATAAGATTCCAAATGTGAAATACAGAGAGTGGTGGATAAAAACGATCAAAAGCTTCTGAAGCTGAAGAAGGAGTATGGTGAAGAAGTTTGTAATGAAGTGGTAAGAGCAAAACTAGAGATTGAGGATCATAACGCAAGTGGTAGCTATGTGATTCTAGAGCTTTGGAACTATGAGGAAGACCGAAAGGCGACAATGGAGGAAGCAACCGATGTGATGTTGAAGATAAGGAAGAATCTTGCTGCTAAGAGGAACAAACGAAAGAGGCTTTGAGATCTACTTAAACAAAGAAGATTAGGATTAACAATGGCAAGATAACCAAAAAAAAAAAAAACTGAAGTGTTATTTCTCACTTAGTTTGATTAGTTTCTTAAATCGTTTTTCTCCAAAAAAAAAAAAGTTAGCATGTGTTGTTTGACTTAGACCACAAGGCATGGGGCTGAGAGGATCGTATTTGATATGATCTTCCCAAGGATTCGCACAAAGAAGCTGGTCGAGAGATGTCTAGAGACAGAAGTGCACGGAATAAACTTCTGTTTTGAAGAGATGAATCGATCCAAGAGATGTTGTCAAGCAACAAATCGATCATAAGAGAGAGGAGAGATAGTGAAGATGTCGCACAAGGCAACAGATCACTCTCAAGAGACAAAGACTTCAGATTTTTTTGAGAGAACAGAACAGTGAAGATATTGCCGAAGCAACGAACCGATTATAAGTTCACAAGAGAGATAGATGAGTTTCTCAAGCAGATTTTTAATAAGAAAGAGTTTGATTGATTTATTTGGTGATCCAAATCCAGGATGAATATGACAAAGACAAGCAAAGAGTTTAAATATAAAACTATAACTCATGCATGAAGAGCATTAAACTCTCCTCGAAAATAAGCAAAGAAACAAACTAGAGTTTTGAATTTGAAACTGAGAATTCTTATTCATCTTGTCATGCACGAAATGGGCTTGCTCATGGGCTTGAGGAAGATCACAAAATAGGTCAATGATGTTGTGAATCATTTGGCCTCATTAAAAACCTTAGTTTGGAAAACCCATTGGAACAAAACCAAACCAAGGAAAAAAGAGCATACAAATGATTCACAAACCCATCTAGTGATTTCTTTGGACCTGAATCATAACCATTGTAGTTAGATGTGTCCTTGAATGGTGCTGCTTTTGACTATGTTTGAGTGTTACACCTATGCTTTCTTTGAGTTTTGTACCCTTAGCTTCTTTTCTTGCAAAGAAGTCTTCCTCGGTTATGAGCTGCTTCTTGGTTCCTTGCTTTGGTTCAAGCTCTTCTTTCTTGGTGTTGCTTAGGATCACATCATCTTTCCCCAGTTGAAAAGGATTTGTCCTCAAATCAGGACCATCTGCCAAGAACAAAGATAAGTTAGAACCTTTTGAACCTGAGTTTAAAGTATGCTTACCTTGCAAGTATGTTTCAGCAGTGATCTGTGTTGGAGTGTGAAGTGGTGTAAAAAGTTTAACAAGTCCTTCCGCTCTCATTTCTTCTCGTTGTCTGACTTGAGCTCCATTGGATCCGTTTGGTGATGTGTGAAGAAAATCATAACCTATATGTTTACACAACAAAGAAAAACAACAGTTAGTCTTAAAAAGTTGGTTCGGTTGAGAGAACTTACCTTCTGCTGTAGTGGTTTGTTTATTTCGAAGCTCCTTTAACACAAGACTCTCATTGGTGAAGATAAGACGACCATTGGATGGGTTTTTCAATGGAAAGAAGCAATCTATTTGACCAAACTGAATTCTGTTCCAGCCATTATCTTCTTTTGTAGTAGTGGTTTGGTTATTTTGAAGCTCTTTTAGTGCAAGACTCTCATTGTTGAAGATAAGATGACCATTAGGTGGGTTTTTCAATGGAAAGAAGCAATCTATTTGACCAAACTTGATTCTGTTCCAACTTTTATCTTCAAAAAAATCATTTTCTTTGATGAGAAGCAATTCCTTTGGATTTTCTGTAGAGCATGTGTCCTTGTAGTCCTGCAAAACAAAAGATCTTCCACTCGGCAGGTCCGGTGCAACATTAGATAATCTCAAAGGAATTTCTTTATAAGCAGACTTATGACTAGGTGATGGAGAAAATAGAGTTCTTTGGATATTACCAACTTCGGCAAGGAAGTTTGATCGCTTGTAGGTGTCATTCTCAGCCTGCTTTCCTTTCTTCTTTTGATCTTGATAAATCTCAAAAGGTGTCATTGGAACAAGAGTGTGCTTTTTACCTTTGAACTCGAAATAATATTTGTTGGTGGAGCCTTCATGAGTCACTTGTCTATCATATTGCCATGGCCTTCCGAACAGGATGTGACTTGCTTCCATAGGTAGAACATCACATAGCACTTCATCTTCGTATTTTCCAATGGATAGCGAAACCGACATTTGGCTGTTCATTCGCATTTCACCTTTATCACTGAGCCAATGCAGATTGTATGGCTTGGGGTGCTTCTTTATGGTCAGGCCAAGCTTATTAACCATGTATTCACTTGCTACATTGGTACAGCTTCCTCCATCGATTATGAGACTGCACACCTTGTCTTGCACATGACATCTTGTGTGAAATAGGTTCTGTCTTTGAGCTTTTTCTTCTGTCTTAGCTTGTACATTTAATATCTTTTTCATCATCAAAAGATCCCCTTTAACAGCATACTCCTCTTCCTCTTCCGTTGAATCCGAGATTTCTTTTTCATCTTCTGATTCATACTCACTAGTCTCTAAGAGAATCAGAACCCTCTTGTTAGGACATTCACTAGCAATGTGTCCTCTCCCCTGACACTTGGAACAAATTATCTCACGAGCTCTAGCAGTTGATGATTCGGTTTTGACCTTGAATTCTGGTTTAGCAGAGAATGTTTTAGCAAACTCTTTAGGCTCGGCAATTGATTTTTCTCCTTTAGCTAAGCTTAGTCTAACAGTAGATCCTCTCCGCTTGAGCTGCTGTTCGACAAGAATTACTTTGTGATAAATCTCCTCTAGATCAGCATAGCTTTGCATCTCCACTCTGTCTTGAATTTCTCGGTTCAGTCCACTCAAGAATCTAGCAATGGTTGCTTCATCGTCTTCTTCAATATCAGCCTTGATCATTAGGGATTCCATTTCTTGAAAATAATCTTCTACGCTACTGTTTCCTTGAGTCAAACGTCTTAGTTTCTGATGTAGCTCCCTGTGATAGTGACTAGGGACAAAGGGTTTCCTCATGAGTGCTTTTAGTTCCTCCCAAGTATCAACAGGTGGTTCTCTATTGCGTCTGTGGCTCGTTGTGATCTGATCCCACCAGTTGATAGCATAGCCATAGAACTCCGTAGCAGCTAGCTTCACCATCTTACGGTCTGAATATTCTTGACAGTCATAGATCATTTCGATCTTCTTCTCCCATTCCAGGTACGCATCTGGATCATTCTTGCCGTGAAAAGGAGGAACTTTCAATTTCATGCCTCTCATGTCATCATCACCACGTTCCCCTACTCCTCTATCACGCCTTGGACTGCCTTGTGAAGAAGTGTCATTACCATTATAATTTCGAGGCTGTCTTTGCTGGTTACGAACCCCATTTGCATTTCTTTCTAGAGTTCTCCTTGGTTGAGGCTCTCCTTGTAGTTGATCAATTCTCTGATGTAGCTCTTCTCCTTGTTTTTTCATCATTTGCTCCAAACGAGCCATCATTGCTTCCATAAAGAGTTGGTTGCTATTACTGGATTCTTCTTGATGATCGCCCATCTTTGCCTGAAAAATCACACAATACTAACCCAGTAACTAGTTCATTTGAAAGAAATCACGATTAAAAAAACAAAACACGAAATTGACTCCTCATATAATATACTGAAAAACCCTATTCGCGACTGTTTGAAACAATTGATCTCGAAAAATTATCCAATCAACTCCAAAAATTCCAGTTTCAATTTTAATAAATACTAGACTCGTCCTAAGTTCAGATGCAACTGGTTTCACGATTTTATCACAAGCCAATTATTTATGAAAATTCAGACAATAACACAGACGAAAAAAAACAAAAATTTCCTTCTCAAAATTAAGGAGATGAACAGACACACACAAAAATGATAAACAGATTCGATTAGATGAGAGATAGAATGATATTACCCAAGCTTCTATGTGTGCTCTGATACCACTTGATATGATCTTCTCAAGGATTCGCACAAAGAACCTGGTCGAGAGATGTCTAGAGACAGATGTGCGCGGAATAAACTTCTGTTTTGAAGAGATGAATCGATCCAAGAGATGTTGTCAAGCAACGAATCGATCATAAGAGAGAGGAGAGATGATGAAGATGTCGCACAAGGCAACAGATCACTCTCAAGAGACAAAGACTTCAGATTTTTTTGAGAGAACAGAACAGTGAAGATATTGCCGAAGCAACGAACCGATTATAAGTTCACAAGAGAGATAGATGAGTTTCTCAAGCAGATTTTTAATAAGAAAGAGTTTGATTGATTTATTTGGTGATCCAAATCCAGGATGAATATGACAAAGACAAGTAAAGAGTTTAAATATAAAACTACAACTCATGCATGAAGAGCATTAAACTCTCCTCGAAAATAAGCAAAGAAACAAACTAGAGTTTTGAATTTGAAACTGAGAATTCTAGTTCATCTTGTCATGCACGAAATGGGCTTGCTCATGGGCTTGAGGAAGATCACAAAATAGGTCAATGATGTTGTGAACCATTTGGCCTCATTAAAAACCTTAGTTTGGAAAACCCATTGGGACAAAATCAAACCAAGGAAAAAGAGCACACAAATGATTCACAAACCCATCTAGTGAATTCTTTGGGCCTGAATCATAACCATTGTAGTTAGATGTGTCCTTGAATGGTGCTGCTCTTGGGTATGTTTGAGTGTTACACCTATGCCTTCTTTGAGTTTTGTATCCTTAACTTCTTTTCTTGCAAACAAATCTTCCTCGGCTATGAGCTGCTTCTTGATTCTTTGCTTTGGTTCAAGCTCTTCTTTCTTGGTGATGCTTAGGATCACATCAGTATTCTTCTTCCGGCTAAGAATGCTCGGTAAGAGGATTCTGTAAATATTTATTTTCAAATTATATTATAATTTTAAATATATATTAGTAAAACGGTTAGGATAATTGCCTTCCAAGCAATTGACCCGGGTTCGACTCCAAACGCATATCTTTTTAGTTTTATATCAAATGAAAACGACGTTGTCTCCATAATACGCATCCCTCGCCAAAATAAAATAAAAAAATAAAATTATAAACGTAGTACTGTATGTTGCGTGCACGCGCCGAATCGTATCGTGTGGCCACCATTTCTCGGCCTAACCGCTTCCACCACACGCTTCTCTTTGTCTTTCAATTTGTTTCCGGCGAGTGAATTCGAAGATATTTGTCTGTTCATGGCGGGCACTTGCACTTCGATTAGGCCTCGCCTCATTGGCTCTTCTTCAATCGTTGAGCTATCCAGGTTGATAAATCGAGCCGGAGTTCCTTTCTCAGTACGGATCTCTACCAGAACCAGAGGCCACGGTGGTGGTTTAACCGCAATTACCTCTCGTGAGGAAGGTCCTTCTTGCATCTTCGTTGGACCTATTGATTCCGCTCGCAAAGAAACCTTAGAAGCTCTTTATCGCCAAGTACGCCTAATAAATTTAAGTTTTGGTTCTTCAAATTTGTCTCTATGGTTTTGGAGTGTGTATAACTCAGCGACTGATAATTTCATTTTTTGCTTTTATTGACTTGTGACAGTTGATTTTAAAAGTAATTTTTTAAAAACTTGTGAAATTATGATGAAACTATTGAGTATAAATTGTATAATCATATTGGATTGAAGTTTGCTTTATGGAACTTTGGATATTTATAGGCGAGGGATGCGTATTACAATGGGAAGCCTTTGATAGTTGATGACATGTTTGATAGAGTTGAGGTAAGATAATTACTGTTGTTACTATATGCTTCTTATTAGTTTACTTTTGGTTATTACAGTTTTTAGTAAGATTTGATTTTTAATGTTGGAATTTGCTTTTCTGCAATTGTATTATTTCTGTTTGCAGCTAAAGCTTCGTTGGTATGGTTCAAAATCTGTAGTCAAGTACCCTCGGTGCAGCTTACTGCGACAGTCAACGTATGCTGATGCAGAGGTACAATGTGGGTGTTCATGTTTCCATTTAACTCATGTGAAACTGATAGCGCCAAATTTTTCATTGACCATACAATGGGATTTTCATTTTTCTGCTCGGAATTTAATTTCTTTCCTTACTCCTTTTAATAGGTTTAGACCCTCCTTTAGTTAAATCCTTGAGATGTGGATTAGTTTAATGAGAGGTTTTCAGTTTTTTAAGGAGGTAGTGGCTATAGGGATATAAGATCGTTACAGTGATATAATTTTCTTAGAATTGTTGGTCTAAAACATTTACTTCGCTCAGTATGCCATTTCTCTATTTGCTTTTCATCTGCGTTTACCACTTGTAAATTGTAATAGTGGGAAAAGCATCATTACACACCTATATCTTAGATAAGCATATGATCATATATTCATATTGTTTTGCTGGTGAACAATGTTTTTGTCAAGGGTTGATGTTGATATAAATCCTTGTAGGACAGGATGATGCATCACAAGTTCTCTTATTAGCTACCATATGGATCTTGATTCTCTTATTTGGTAGTTCGGCATGCGTTTTGCCCACAATCTATGGCCTCGGCCTAGTCAATGGAGGAAATCCGTTCGACTCAGGGGTTGTGTATAGCAGCAGCCAATTGTCATCTTCTGTACCTCTTTTGTCAAAGTTTAACGGCATCCTCCTCACTGTGCTAGGACCGGCCTTTGGGTATCCGATTGCATCATCTGCAGGTTGAATGCAAACAAGATTTTACTATACACTTTTGCAGTTTCTGTTCAATTTGGTAGTAGCGTTCATTTACTGAGATAGAGAATGATGTTTGCAGTAAGAGTACTTAAAGGGTTATGGAAAAATGACTTAACAGCTCTAAAAGGAGACTGCCCGAATTGCGGGGAAGAGGTCAAATCTTTGCTCATAAATCTTCTGCAGCAACAAAATTACAAAATCGTTGTGTTTTCAGTTCTCGTCACATTTGAGTTTGATGAACTTGTGTAGGTTTTCGCATTCGTGAGATCCGATCAATCAAACAAGTCACCTCACAAAGCCGACTGTCATGTATGTGAGTGCACCCTCGAGTTCCGTACCAAAGTCGAGGTAAAAACTACTATCTTTCCCTTATCTTGCTTCATCGCCACCACTTCTACTGATTGCTGTGGTTTTAAGTGTGAGCCAGTCACTGCCTTAATGACAATGACCTTTTTGTTTGTCTTTCTGCTTCAGAAATCTGCATCACTGTTAGTTAGAAAATGGGTTTACGGGAGGATATACCTTGTTTCACGGCCAAGGAGAAATCAACGCTCCAAATATACATAATTCTGATAGAAAGAAGAAGATTTTTGGGGATAGTTCTACTCAAATGTGTATTTATAAAAACTAGAAAAACTTGTGTAACATTTCAAAAAGATTCATAAAATTGTTACTTTAACATTTTGTCGTCTCTAGTAAGCCTTTTACTTCAGACGGTTTACAAAAAAAAAGAGATTCGTTTCTAGAACGAGAATTTGTTGCTGAGTAAAAACAATGTTGCTCAGCTTTTTTTAGAAATGCGCCAAGCTATAGACAAGAATCCATGCGAGCTGAAGACAGAGCAAGAAACAGATACTGTTAAACCTTAAAATACTGTTTAAGGAGGAAAGAGTTTGGTACTGTTGAGATGAAAACAAACTTACCAAAAAGAGAGTAAATGAAGCAAAGAGACCTTCTTGGAGTAAAGCTGCGTGGCCTCCGAAATCTTCTTCATCAACCTTGAGAATCATTGCGTAGTAACCATAAATAATCCCTGAGGATATCACCAAAAACCTGCAAAATCACATCAACAAGCAATGTGAACATCCCAAAATTTTCCTTGCTATAAATGGTCTAATCGGAATTGTGTTTCTAGTGACATGAAGAATCAAAATATGAAACTAAAACACACAGACAACAAAGCCGGAACATGATTCAGACTAAAGATTGTTTCTTTGCGTTTCCACTAATGATTATAACATGGAAGTAATAGTATACGTTATGAAGACTTACAGAATGATCCAAATACCACCAACAAGTGGAATAGAGCCCCATAACAATCCACAGATCAAACCCATAACTTGTCGGATCCAATGCAACACATCTCCCAATTGATCCTGCATCACCATCATCAACAACATCCAAATTTATATCCCCAACTACTCAAATATTCGTAAGTTCTAAATACACAAATTGAACTGTAGGGAACAACAGCTTGGTCAGATCAATTATTAAATTCTTTACTGATTCAGTAAGAATCGACTACGATGCTTAATCAGTTACTACAAAAAATAAAATAAAAACTATGAAGGAATCAAATCTTAGTGAAAACCCCAAGTAAAGTAAAAAGTCAAAGGAGCTTAGATATTATTAACCTTGTCCCAAGCAGCATCGGGATCGAACAACTTGGTCAATTTCGATGGAGACAAGTGATCATTCTGGTGATTATATTGTTGTTGTTTTTGCTGCTCATTCAGCTTCGCCAATTTCGATTCTTTCATCCTCGATTTCAAACAAAGCAAAACTCGAAACCCGAAACCTTGGAAGAAGAAATCAAGTAGTTTAATTAGGGGTTTTTAGATTCAGTAGTAGAAAGTGAAGAAATAGTGGCCAAGTTGTGAGATTATTAAACAATGACTGCCGTTCATGTTTTTGGATCGACGAGAGGCTGTGATCGAGATTTTTTTTTTAAAACGAAAATTGAATTAAAAATATATTTTGAAGAAGATAATATACAATTTCTTTCTTAATTATAATTTCAAGACTAGCTTTTAGACATTTTGTATTTGATGCCTCAAAATATTGCAATTTATAATATGACAGATTTCTTTTGTCTCAGCGGCCGAGAAACATCAAAAAGAACTTGAACTCTTACAAAACCTTTGCTATGTGACTTCAATGGATGAAAAGCAACCTTAGTGATCTGACCAATCTCCTCACTAATCTGCTCAATTGTTTCATAAGTATAGTGATTGACTGGTATGTTCCTCATTCTAACCCACAATGGTAATATTTGAAGATAATCATCTGGAGGATTTTCCACCCACCGTTCTAAAACCATACTCCAATCATCGAAAATCCACGCCCCCGCCTCCAGAACATACCGAATGTCACTTTCATGATCAAAGATAAACTGAAAACGATCCCTTGGTAAAGCATAACCACGCACTCGTTCATAAACCCGCCAAAGTCTTGACATGTCGTGGATCATGTTCGACATCTTCTGAGCATCAGGATTCAGAAGCCTCCCCATCAAACTACAAACATTCCTCTCACATGAACTTCGGATCACCCTTTAACTCCATCTTTAAACCTCTTCAGCACTCGTAAAAACTCCACTCCAGCTACCACAGTAATTCTAGGGCCTACAAAAACCCTACAACTACCCGGATAACAACTGAACTGACTGTAATACTTCAAAAAACCGAGATTTCCTTTCTTTTATAACAGAGCCTATGAAAATATAGGCGGCCAACGAAGAACACTCAAAAAAATAGATTAAAACATCTAATATCTTTTGGATTCACCCTAAAAACAAAAAACAGAAAAACACTTAATATCTTTCGGATTCACCCTAAAAAGAGCGAACCTTCTATTAGGAAAGAAGTACTTAAGCCCTACACAAGGGAACCCTTGATATTCCCAAGTTCATACATGTAAATTTTAGGAAAAATGTCTATGAGTTTACTTATGTTCTTTTTAATGGCAGCAGTTAGAAAAAATAGAAATAGAAAACTCTCAAATTCTGACATTAGAATTAAAATACAAACGTCCCGAAAAATAGACTATTCTTTATTTTACCCGAAAAATATACATAATCGACTAATAGTCTAATATCTACGAATTCATGCAGTTTACTATTCTTTTTTGCTTTTTATTTGTGTTTTAAAAGTTTAGTTTAGACTATTCTTCCTCGTTCAGTTTAATGTTATTATTACTAATTTATATAGTAATAATTATTATTATATTTATAGGTTGATAACTATTATAAGTCGTGTAATTTTATTATTTTAAACTACCAGTATTAGTAATATTAATACACAACTTAGCGACAAAAATGCACAGTTTGAATTCTTAATAACATTTTGTGCAATTGTCTCATAAGATAGGCCTGATTTAATATTAATTATTAATAATTACAGTATTCTGATTACAATAATGGTTCTTGGATTATTTATGATATCCTTAAGGCTTAAGACATGAATTTACATTTGAAGTCCTCCACATTTTACATAAACTACAGATCGAACCCATTTCTCGTTGTTTGTTTTAGTCTGCCTCCCCGACAAAAGCTTCTCCGAGGTTTCGTCTCTGATTTGAACACGCTTGATCAAAAATTCCCTTTTAGATTTCTGAATTAGGGTTTTATAGAAGGTGAGATTACACAAAGATCGGGCTTAACAAAAATGGGAAGTCCAAAGAAAAACGAAAACAAAGGCTTCTTTGCCGCCATGACTTCTGGCTTATCCATGTTCGGAAGCGCCATGACGAGATCCGTCAACGGGTCAGTTTCATATGAACTTCTTTTTTTGCTATCTATCAGAATCTTACATAAAAGTTTGTGTCTTTATAAAGTTTCACTCGAGATCAAGCTTTGCTTCGTGAATAGCTGCTGTGATACTCTGTATTTTCAGTTTTTATATTTAGTGATATGTTGTGTTATCGAATCTATCTGTGATGGTTATAAGCTTATTATTGTATGCTATAATATTAGAAACATGTATGTATATTTCTATTATTAATTCTTCGCAAGTCAATTAACAGATCAAAGTTTGTCACTTTTTTTTTTTGGTATGAAATTTTCTGCCCTCGTTTCAATCTCCTAAGATATTTGTGTGTAGTACTGAAGATACTCAATTCATGAGAAAAGCCATGTAAGTTTTGCTAATTGTTGTTGTTCGATACATATTTTGTTTCAGATTGCTTAGTTATGAAGGAGTCGAGGTCATAAATCCAGAAGGTGGCAAGGAAGATGCAGAAGAAGAAGCTCAGAGAGGAAGATGGAAGGACGAGGTACCTAATCGCTATGGTGTCTTGTTATCTCTCCTTAACCTCCTCTATGTTTTGTGACTTACCCTGCAGAAACTTATCTTTTGTGCTTTAATAGGAACGAGATAGTTACTGGAAGATGATGCAGAAGTATATAGGTTCGGATATTACATCAATGGTGACTCTTCCTGTTATTATATTTGAGCCAATGACTATGCTACAGAAGATGGCTGAGGTTAGTGTTTATATCTCCTGTGTTTTTAAGTTTTGTTGTGTGCAGTATAACATTTGCTACATTTCTCACAGTTAATGGAGTATTCCTACTTGTTGGATCAAGCAGATGAATGCGAGGATCCATACATGCGTTTAGTATATGCTTGTAAGTTTTATACTTCAAAACTTGTATTCACTTGTGACTTTGTAAGATGTTAAGTGTTTTTGTTTGTTTGTTTTTTCTCGTGGTTTAGCATCATGGGCTATATCTGTTTACTTTGCTTACCAACGAACTTGGAAGCCTTTCAATCCTATTCTTGGGGAGACATATGAGATGGCCAACCATGGTGGGATTTCATTTATTTCTGAGCAGGTGCAGCTCTACGCTTCATTGTTATTCGTATATTGGATAATGAATAATTCGCAATAAGTTGTCTTTTTTTATTCATTTATAAGAAGTTACTTGTTTATTTCAGGTTAGCCATCATCCCCCAATGAGCGCTGGTCATGCCGAGAACGACCACTTCACGTACGACATCACTTCAAAGTTGAAAACTAAACTTTTGGGTAACTCTGTGGATGTTTACCCTGTTGGAAGGTAATTTAGTTCCTATTTATGATCCGCTTCTCTCTCAGAGGCTCTCTTTGTTAGGGACCAAACTATATGCTGTTGATGTTGTCCCTTTTCTTCTGTCATATGTTTTCATCTAAGCTCATTAAGCATATCTACTGGCTTGCAGAACGCGTGTAACCCTGAAAAGAGATGGTGTGGTTCTGGATTTGGTGCCACCTCTCACTAAGATTCATAATCTAATATTTGGACGAACCTGGGTTGACTCACCTGGAGAAATGGTCATGACAAATTCAACCACTGGAGACAAAGTTGTACTTTATTTCCAGCCATGTGGTTGGTTCGGGTAAATGACAATACATTTCTTTATCTTATTGTTTCTTGATACTCTTAAGTCATGTTTCCTGCTTCCCATATTTATATCTTGTCCTGTGATCCCTGATTAAAATTTTGCTACCTTGATCTTAGTTCTGGCCGCTATGAAGTGGATGGCTACGTTTACAGCGCAGCTGAAGAACCTAAAATCATGATGACAGGAAAATGGAATGAGAAAATAAGCTATCAACCTTGTGATGCCGAAGGGGAACCACTTCCAGGCACAGAGCTCAAAGAGGTATGTCAGTTTGTTTTCCTTTTTACCTATTTTACCATACTTTACAACCTTGTGATTTTTGACCAACATTGTTTTGCTCTTTACCATATGCTTATCCTTTATTGTTTTCTATTACTTCCTTCAGGTGTGGCATTTAGCTGATGTCCCCAAAAACGACAAATTTCAATACACTCACTTTGCTCACAAGATAAACAGCTTTGACACAGCTCCTGCTAAGCTCTTGGCTTCAGACTCACGTCTCCGTCCTGATAGATTTGCCCTTGAGCAGGGTGACCTTTCTAAAGCTGGTGCCGAGAAGCACAGGTTCTTCATCTTTTCTTCCATCTTACTAACGAAGTTCAAGCCTTTTAGTTTCCACTATACCATAGCATTTTTGTCCAGCATGGAACAAGTATATAATCCATGATGCTAATCACTTGCATTGGCCAAAACTGATCACATTTTCGAACTCGGAAAGATATTTTGAAAATGGGTCTTGATTAAATATCATCAATGATTACTTGTTAAAGCACACAAAGCAACACTGTTATGCTCAGGAGGTTTTTTTTTGTCTGTCTTTTTATCTCAGCCTTGAGGAGAGACAAAGGGCCGAAAAGAGGGCCCGAGAGACCAAGGGACATAAGTTCACTCCAAGATGGTTCGATCTAACAGAGGAGATCACATCAACGCCATGGGGAGATATTGAGGTATACCAATACAATGGAAAGTACACGGAACACCGAGACACAGGAGGGAGCTCGAGCAGTGCCTCCAATGAAGCAGACCTCAAATCAATTGAGTTTAATCCTTGGCAATATGGTAATCTATCAACCGAATGAGATAGCTTTTAATATTAAAACTCTTACGATGTGATTTATGGACTCTTATAAAAGAGTTCCATGTTGTTTTTAACTTTGTTCCAGGGTGAAAAATCTGATTATGTAGTTTTGAGTGATGAATCATAAGACTGTTTATGTCTTAGTGTATCTTTGTTCCATTTCGGTCAGAAGTAATTAATTATGTTTGTTACGTTTTTAGAGTTATGTCGTTAGAGTTATTGGTTATAACCCATGATATTTTAATAATTTATGCAGTTTAAAATATATATTTTAATTAAAAATTCATGTAATTTTGATAGATCTAGTTCTGAAACATTTGATTATGGGAAGAGTATCATTATATATAATGTTCCAAAGACTAAATTTTTTTTTTTTTTTTCGAGACTTCAGTATTAAAGAGTTGTGTTATACCACATTTAGGGTCAACTTCATAATACAGAACTAATCAATATTATCTGTTCGTTATAACCAAAATAGTAATAAAAAAAGTTTGTTCCGTGTGTTCATTGATTTCACTCGTCATGTCTATTTAATTGGGGAAAAAAAAGTAGATTACTATGAGCCGCCCGCCGTGTGAAGCATACCATCTTTGAAGTGTTGTGAATCATCTCTTCTACGTCAACCATGTCTCCTAAAGTTTCATCTTACCTTTTTCTTCATACGTCAAATATAATTGTCTGCCTTTACATACTCACAAAATATAGTTACGTTCAATTCATACCCTCATTAAAAAGTAAGTTAAAACATACATTCATTAATTAATAATTTGAATATCAACTTTTCAATTATACTTTTGTGCAAAATCATGCATATTATTACTATGCCCTTAAATGTTACTGACGTAGATGCCATGTGTGGCACAATGTGGATAACTTGTCAGATTTATGCTGACGTGGATGTCTCATATACATTTTTTTCAATTTATGAATCTTCTATATTTTTCTTAGTTTCAAAAATTTATCAAGTTTTGTAGATATATATATATATATAATAGAAATCTTTAATAAATTATCTAAAACTCTTATATTCTATCAAATTTCGTTTGAAAAACAGTTCTCGTAATTGTATCCTCATAAAAACCACCATTTTATTTTATTTTTACTCGCTTTGGATTTTACTCTCTTCAATTCTACTATTTTCAATTTTGTTTTTGTTAAAATACAATTAAATACAGGTAGACTAACGCCACCGAATCCAGAACATGTCAAGATATATACATGTATGATATATCAATAACATTTTGTGGGTATGTAAAAGCCGACTTCTTGATCCTCTTATCTACAAATGTATGATATATATTTTATTTTTAATAGCTATCAAGTTATATACGTTTCTATAGTCTCTCGACTTTCTGTATATATTTTTAATATTTTTTAATATCTCGACACGTTCTGGATTCGGTGGTGTTAGTGTACTTGTATTTAATTGTATTTTAACAAAAACAAAATTGAAGAGAGTAGAATTGAAGATAGTAAAATCCAGAACAAGTAAAAAATGATGGTTTTTTATGAGGATACAATTACGAGAACTTTTTTCCAGACGAAATTTGATAGAGAGAGTATGAGAGCTTTAGATAATTTATTAAAGATTTATATTATTTGTATATATATATATATATATTATCTCTACAAAACTTGATAAATTTTTGAAAGTAAGAACTCATAAAAAAAAAATTGTACACATAGAATCCACGTCAGCAGCATTTAATGACACAGTAACAATATGCATGGTTTTGCAAAAAACAATAATTGAAGGATTGATATTCAAATTATTAATCAATGAATGTATGTTTTAACCTACTTTTTATTGAAAGTATGAATTGAACATAGTTATATTTTGTGGGTATGTAAAGCCGACTTTCCTCTAAATTTATATAGCAAAAACAAATTATTTCATAATACGAATTGGTAACCACTATTTTTACATATCACAAATTTTTAAACCTTCTATAACATTCATAATTTTTTCATTTGAAAACTAAGTTCACTTAATTATGTAACATGCGTTTAAGTTACACTTAAAAAATAAAACATTGAATACAACAAATTTTAAAAACGTTTCTTGTTCTTTTTTAATCTTCTTTACGTCCAACTTCCTTTTCGCACAGCTTTGCTGTGTGTTAGGTGATCAAGTGGAATCGAACTCAAATCCTAATGCAGGTACATATTCAACCGCAAATCATTGGATATCACTACTTGGTTGCCTTTCTTGTTCTTACAACGACTATATATATTATTATAATATACAACTCTTTCAATATTCAACTGACACGCTGTAATATATGTACATGACTTTATTTTAGAACCAATCACCATCGGTAAAAATATATCAAGCTGCACGTTTTTGAAAAAATATAAACAATAATACAAATTTTATAGGCGTAAGAAAAGAAGATAACATATATGTGAGAGAACAATGGCAAGATTCTCGTTAAGTTCAATGATAGTATATATCACTCTCATCTAATGTATCTTCAATAAGTCTTAAGTTTCAAGACGTCATGGAAACCTTATGATACGTTTTTGTAACCCAAACGAGTTTGGTTTCTACTTGACAATTTGATATAAATCTTTCTTTTTCATGATATTGTTGGCCCAAATTTTGAAAAAGATTTGAATGCTAAAAATATCAAGAAAATTTGGATGATAATTCTACAAACAAACTTCCAAACTACATTCCTAGTATTGGATTTCCGATCGATGCTCAACATAAGGGTTTAGATCAGAACCAATCAAAGGCATCGAAACTATTGTATTTATCCTTAAAATCTTGAAAAATAGACGGGCCAAAAGATTTTCAGCGATCACGATAAAGCGTCTAATTATTTAATCTTTTATTTTCGTCAAAAAAAAACACAACTATAAATGTAATTTTATTTCATCTTATCCTTTTCTAAGGATAACGGGTGGATGGTTTCGAAAACTTGTCAAAGAAACAACACTATTGAGCGAAAGAACAATAAAATAGTATTTTATTGTTTCACTACATATGCAATCAAACAAAAACATATAGTAGTTTCTAAATATCCGTAATATGCCTATATAACTTCTGAAATTATTTATGTAGATATTATATATGTAGATATACCAAATCTACATAAATAATTTCTTGTTCTGTGTGCTTATCGGTATATATATATTATTTGAAGTGTTGTGGGTGCGCTTGAACATTCTAATTTTTTTCCTAAACATATTTAGACGTAACCAAATTTAAGCACATTTGTTCACTAAAAAAGTTGTTTGGAGTTTATTTCCCTAAAGGACCAATTAACATTCAAAAACTGGTTGATGGTATCTTTTAAGTTTTAACGTTATAGTTATGTTAAAATATTATTTTAGCTATGTTTGCCACTACCGGTAATTATCATTGTCATAGAGTGGAGCCCACTAGTTAGGTCTGTGGGCCTGACTAGCAACCCAAGCTTATCTCCGAACTTAACGCCGTTTACATTTCCTTCTAATATTATACACACCGAACTCAAAAAGTGCAAACAGAGACTCGTTTATCCACGTAGGATATAAATTAACGTTTTGGTCTTACAGAATCTCTGCCGTCGGATAGAGCAAGCGAAGCGATTGGAACTGCCAAAACAAAAATATACTCCTTATCTTTGTGCAATTCTTCTTAAATAAATAAAAAAGACGATAATGTTGTCAAATTTAGCTAAACTGGCAAACAAATAGTGGTAACAGTGATTTTTTTTTTTGTGAAATGGTAATAGTGATATAAAAATAAATATAAGCTATAGTCTAGAGGTACATACACCTGCCACGTGACAGAATGTCGTATTGTTACAGGTTATTCCCACTAACCTAAAGATTACACTTTATTATATAGAAAATTCATTATAATAATGTTTAGACTAATACTATAAATCACTTTAAAATTATAGTTTAAAATTTTTAATAGAGTAACATATATTTTGGGTATAAAATTCAATATTTAATTACACATTCCATTTAAAATTTAGATTTCTTCAGAATATAAACTTGGTATATAATTAATTATAGTAAATTGTTTACTAAAAACTGAATAATTAAATTGTTGAACTTTGAAAGTAATATAATTGCATAATTTCTTTCAATAATTGCATAAATTGCTTAACACATCTGATTAATTTAGTGTTTTGACATGATCGCCACGTGGTGAGATCTGAGGGATTACAAGGGATGTAGAGTGTCGCGTACCAGGTCATAAGGTAAAAGTGTGTCGACCGATAATAGCCGGTGAAAAGAAAGAGTAAAACCGGTAGGTCCGGTGGGGAAAAGGTCAATATAGGCTTAAAAAGGGTTTAAGCAAATAAGGGTTTTTGTTTTTGGGGCGTTTCTTGAGATTTTGCTTCTGCTGAGAGAAGATCGCATCGTGTGGGTAGCGTTTCAAACAAGTTTTAAAATACATAAAAAAAAGTTTCTTAGGAAATTCTTGGAAAAACAATTGTGTCCAAAATTTCTGAGAAGGGGTTTGTTTGGCGTGAGTTCTTCGTTTTGCGTTTCTCTTTTTTTTTTTTTTCTTAATTTTCCGATCTCGCAATTGCCGGTGTTATTCGCCGGAATTTTTCTTTCTTTCGAGGAAGAATCGTCGAGAAACTAAAGGTTTAAGATTTTTAAAGGTGAGAATTTTGAGAATTCTTTTATTTGTCAAGAGAATTTTCAGCCTGAATTTTTCTGGGTAAATCTTAATTTTCGTTTACAAAAAAAAAAAAATTTCCTGGACCTAAAATTTGAGTTCTTCTCTGATGTATTTAACATATTTTTTCAACGATTTCCTCTTACGTGTATTCGTCGATCTGTGAAATCCGATCTGAGATTTAGAAATGGGTTAGTTTTTGCCCTTTGATCTTGAGATCAAACTTTTTATTAAATTTCTTTTTAGAGTTTTAGGGTTTTCCTGTTTGGAAAATTTTTGGAACTACGGTTTGACTCTGGATTTCGGATCTTATATTGATTAGGGTTTTAGGGTGGTTTAAGCTTTTTCACTGGGTTCGACCCTAAACGTTCAAAATCCTTTCTTATTTTTTGCTTCATGCAGATACTAATTTCATTGAATCTAGCTAGTTTGATCTCGTTTTAGCAATTTCCATTGCTCTTCTCTAATTTGATTTCCCAATTTTTCTACAGGTTGCAAATTACTTTTACAGGATTCCGTTGATTTGGTTTGAAACAACAAGCTCTTTGTGGTAATCACATTATTGTGTTATGCATTCTGAGAAATGGTGTCGCATAAGTGTGTAGAAGAATTTGGTAACGGAAGCTATCTCTTACCTTCCAATGCAAGAGCTCCCAGATCTTCCCGGGTAAATGGTCTTATCACTCTCACGCCTTTGGTTTAATCTGTGAGGAGTTCAATTTCAATGTTTACAAAACTTTACATGATTACTTTTTGTTTCATTTTCTTTTGTCAGAAGAGGCGCACCATCAATAAGATTGTAAGTGAAGATGAGGATATGCGTGCAATTGATTTATTGGCCACCGTAGCTGGACATTTGTCATTTGAGAGTGGAAGTTCTCTCATGTCTATTAACAAACTGGTTAATGGGATTGAAGATAATCGTGTAAAGGAGGAGTTCCCGGTGGAAGAAAAACCTCTAAAGCCTGTAGCTTTATTCGAGGAGAATCCTTATCAGGGATCTTTCAGCCCTTGCGGATTTAGCTCTGTGATAAATGGAAAAGTAGAGAATGAGGAGGCAGAAGGTTTTAGTTACTCTGGTGGTAGTGATGCTTGTCAAGTCGAGAACTTTGCTCAGGATGTGAAACCGGGTATCGATGGCCATGCAGTAGTTCTGGATGGGAGACCTAATGTTGTAGTTAGTTTAGGTAGTAATAGTAGAACCGAAGTGCCATTAGTTGGGAATTGTGCTTCCCATGGCGTTCGGGATGATGTAAATTTGTTTAGTAGAGATGATGATGAAAACTTTTCTGGGTATATTCGCCCGCGTATGACAAAAAGTTCACCTAGGACTGTGCCGCGTATTGGAGATAGAAGAATCAGGAAGATATTGGCTTCTAGACACTGGAAAGGAGGGTCAAGACATGCAATTAGAGGTAAAGAGACTTTTCCTTCTAATTCTTTTGTCTAAATCTTATAGCTTTTTTCTTGTTGTAATAAGATTCTGTAATTTTAATTTGCAGGCAGCAGAAGAGTTTCTTCTATGAAAGGTGAAGGTGTATCCTTTGTCTCAAGCAACTCTCATGGTAACAATGGAGTCTCATTTGAAATCTTTGTCCTTTTATTTTTATTACAAGAGTGGAGAAGCTTACGAGAATGTATGATGCTTTTTAATATATTTCAGTGAAACTTCGGATCAAGTCGTTCAGGGTGCCTGAGCTTTTCGTAGAGATTCCAGAAACTGCTACTGTTGGCTCCTTGAAGGTATTCAGTTTCTCTTCCTTTGCTCTCCTAATAAGTAACTAAGTTGTTATGATCCTTTTGCTTCTTCAGAGAATGGTGATGGAAGCAGTGAGCACTCTATTGAGTGATGGACACCGAGTTGGTCTGATGGTTCAAGGGAAGAAAGTCCGTGATGATAACAAAACCCTTCATCAGACTGGGATTGCTCAGGATAACACCCACTTGGACTCTCTTGCTTTCAGCCTTGAACCCAGCTCAGAAACGCCTCAAGTGTTAACTAGGTTCACACTTCTTTTCACAACTCTAAGTCTCCACAGCGTTTAATAACTCAAATATTTTGCAGCTTAAGTTTTTATTTTGTTTTCCAGTTACTTATCCGGACATGCCTGTGAGGAGCTGTCACCTGTGTGCCAAGCTGCTAACATGCACAATGTGTTGGAATCTGACCATGACTCAGCACTGTTCCCATCTGACTCATTAGGCAACAAAAACTTGACAGATGATTCTAAAGCTCTGATTCCTGTGGCCCTCACTGAATTGGCTTCTGGACCACCTTGTCGTAAATATAAACGGAGTGAGCAGCAACAGCAACAAACTGCACAGCGCAGAATCCGTCGACCTTTCTCAGTTGCTGAAGTAGAAGCACTTGTTCATGCAGTTGAGAAACTTGGTACTGGAAGGTAAAAAAAAAAAAACTAAAATAGTATTGGCATTTTTTTACTTGTGAAATAAAAGAAGAATGATGATTGAAGTTTGGTTAAAAATCTGCAGGTGGCGAGACGTTAAAGTTTGTGCTTTCGAGGATGCAGAGCACCGCACCTACGTTGATCTCAAGGTTTGTATTTATTCTGTACCTTAATTTACAATCACTAGACCCAAATTGTATGATTAGTTCTTCAGAAATGTAGCGTTTGGTTTTGTACAGGATAAATGGAAAACGCTGGTCCATACAGCTAAGATATCTCCACAGCAGAGGAGAGGAGAGCCAGTGCCGCAGGAACTTCTAAACCGAGTCTTGAATGCTCATGGCTACTGGTCACAGCAACACATGCAGCAGCAGAGTATAAACAACAAGCAGGAGCAAGAGACACTATCTCAGCAAGAGGGTCTTCTCTGCTTGTCTAGTGAAATCTGCTCAGGTCCTCTCTCCATTGTGTAATGATTTGTAAGATTCTGATGTAGATGCAGAAATTTGGTCTTTACTCGGTTTTTTGTTTCCTACTACGTCAATGTAAAGTTTTTAATTGGAATAAGGCTGTTCATGACCAGTTTAGGGCTATTAAAGGATTCGTTGTACATGTTTGGTTTACATTCTCATTCTCTCTGTATTCTTCTATGTAAACTTCTTTTTCTTCTCTCTCATCTTCATCTTGTTATTTTATGTGTAAGAATGTTTAGGTTTTAACGCATAAAAATCTTCCAGTTAACTGTGGGAACGCTAAGAGATACTCTTTCCGTTTCAAAATATATGACGTTTTTAGAAGTTTTGTTGTGTTTCAAAATATAAAGCGTTCTCGTATTTCAATGTAACTTTCTACTTTATTGAATATTGTGTGACCAATGATAATTTACAGTTTTTTTATAATTGATTAAATTATTTTTATTTATATATTAAATAATACTTTTTAAAAATAAAAATAATTTTTTAATATACGTGTTTTAAGCTAAAACGTCTTATATTTTGAAACGGAGGGAGGATTATTAAAGCCAAGTTGTTAGAAGCTTTCCAGATACAGAATCCTCTGACTTTGATTTTGACTTTGACTCCGGGTTGTGTATTACAACTTGTCGATCTATCAAATAATGATTTGTCTTAATCAGAGCTCTTATTTTCGCATAAAACGAAGATTTACAAATCCGAGCAGATTAATGTCATATCTGATAGAACTTGAGCCGATCTAAATGTTTTTAATTTACAACCTAAATCGAACCAATTGAAATCCTGGTTCAGAAACCTATCTATTGTCTGAACCGGAAAACATCAAACTAACCAGAAATTGATTCCGAGACCGAACACAAACTCTCTGAATAATGCGAAGGGTTTGACAGAAGGGTCGTCGACCCTCTTAACCCTCACCTTTACTCGATTCTTCTTTACGCCGTCGACTTCTTCTTCTCCTTCTCCACCACCTTGGCGAGCCTCTTGTTGATGTTGGTTCGAGGTGAGTTCAATTCTGGACTTTTAAGGGATTACAATGAAGTTTGAGTACCTGAATTTTTGACCTCAGTGGCAGGTTTTAGCTAAAAAGGGCATGAAACGGATCTGCTCGTTTTCAAGTCTTAAACTTTGTAAGTAAACTTTCTTCTTGTAATGCTCTGCTTCTCCGAGTGTTTTGATTTGTGTTATATAGCTCAGTGAACTTGCGAAATGGTACAACAAGTGAAACTTTTTAATCTGTTTGGAGATCCATTAACAGACTAATGAATTCTTCATAACCTTATTGATATTTGTAAATTTGAATTTAGTTTTTACTCTCATTGAAATCCTTAATCTAATACGTTTGTGTGTGTGTGTGTGTGTTAGTTTCAAGAAGTTTCAGAGCTTTATCAGTACCACGATCCTTGAACTATCCCGTGAAGTCTCTCAAGCGTTCATCAGTTAGAATGGAGAATCAAAACTTTTCTTCTGGTCTCAGAACTGAAAGCTATGCAAAGCCAAGAGGAGCATTGATAGTTTTAGAAGGTCTTGATCGCAGCGGGAAATCAACACAATGTGCTAAGCTTCTCTCTTTCTTGGAAGGTTTAGGACATCAGACTGAGCTCTGGAGATTTCCCGATAGAGAGACAAATGTTGGTCAGATGATATCAGCATATCTATCTAATAAGTCACAGTTAGATGATCACACAATTCATCTTCTTTTCAGTGCCAATCGTTGGGAGAAAAGGTTGTTTATCATTTTTAGCTTAACCTAACTAAAAGACTCTCTCTTTTATCTCTTATGATAATAAATTCTTGACCTTTGCAGATCATTGATGGAAGAAAAGCTGAAAACAGGAACTACACTTATCGTTGATCGTTATTCATATTCTGGTGTAGCTTTCTCATCAGCTAAAGGTCTCGGTATCGACTGGTGCAAGGCGCCAGAAACCGGATTGCTAGCTCCAGATTCTGTACTTTACCTTGACATTTCACCTGAAAGAGCTGCTGAAAGAGGTGGATACGGAGATGAGAGGTATGAACAAGTGGAGTTTCAGAGGAAAGTCGCAGACTTTTATCAAACTCTACGTGATTCTTCATGGAAGGTGAATGGATTAAGACTCTTGGTTTTGTTACTCTTTAGAGGTTGCTTACAGAAGAATCTAAAAACTAAACCTTGTGATGATGATGCAGATAATCAATGCAGGTGAAGCCATGGAGGAAGTAGAGAAGAAGATTCAAGAAGTGGTATTAGATAAAGTCAAAGAGTGTGCACTAGGAAAGCCTCTTAATCTCCTCTGGTCATCTTGATGATCTTAATCAAATCTCATTAATGTTTTTGAGCCATAGTAGTTATACAAGTTTGTGATCATTGAAGAAACTATCATTGAAGAAACAGTAAGTCTCGAGTGGTAGGCATAATATACTACTTTGGGCCGTATAAGCCTGTTAATAGGCCCAATAGCTTTTGTCTGTTGTCGTCACTCATGACGTCTAAATCAATTATTTTTACATTAAAAACGCCATTAAGTAAAGGACAAATCATTAAACGATACTGCATCGGGTTAACTAAATCAACGTTGAAGAATAATAATCAGTAATTAACAACAGTATCGGTAAATTAATCATATTATTGATACAAATAAAAGCAACAGACATATGTAAGAAGAGCTTAGCCACGCGCTAATATTGAAGTTTCTTTATGGACGGTGTAAATCACGCGCGTAGGAGAAACGTTGACGAGAATCAACTTTGGATTGGTACAAAAATGATTATACTATTCTTCATTGTCAACTCAACAATAACTATCTCTAAGTACAAAAAAACCAAATCGAATGATTAATATCCACATTAAAAAAATATTTGTTCACACTCTGTGGCAAATTGTAGATGATGTGATGATGTATGCGTGGGAATCAAAAATTATTAAACTTCTAATTAAAATATAAGATTGTGGTTTATATCAATGTTAATATGACAAACAAGTCACTGAGTATTTAGGAAAAATGGTCCCAGATAATTTAGTAACACTTTCAAAACTTTCAAGAACTCTTTCAAAACTTAAATTTGTGATATGATAAATCTTATTGAATAAATATTCTTTAGTTTTTAAAATATGGAAACCTACATTTGTCAAGAGACCCAAACCTAACATATAGACTTTCAATGTTTTTGTGGACAATGAAATTTAGACACACTTTAATTAGAACCTGAGCACATGACGTTAAAAACAAAATTATATAGTAGATAGTATGAATCTAGACTAACAAGTTACATTCATCTAGAATATTCCTCTTTCTTCCCCTTGCCCTATTTTTTTTCTTTCCATTGACAACTGTATACAAAAGACTCTATACCAATTGAATGATTGATTGATCACTAATCATATTTTAAGAAATACTAATTATATATATGTCCTGAGCGTATTAAGGAATCTAATCGCGTCGTCTTATGAACCTTTGACTATTCAAGAAGGGTTTGACAGAGTCAAAGATATGAATTGATTTGTTAGTGATAAATTACTAATAAGAAACGATTAGGTTTGGTATCCACGTTCTCTTCACCCAAAATATTTGTCCAATTCCTTGGCCATCAAGATTTATCTTTATAGTTTATACTAGTAAGTTATAGTCTATTATTATTACAAAAAAAAACAAAAAACAGTTTAATTGATTGAAAATACTAATGTTCATGATAATGTTAAGCACTAATTGATCAAACAGACTTAATAAAGGTGTGATTGGATTTTTTCTTAAACAGACTTAATAAATTTCATAACCGAGTACAAAGATGGTTTGCCTTCTCAATATATAGTAGCTAGTAGCTATGATGCAATCTAAGATCTGCCTAATGATTTGCCTCTTTACCCACAAAATTGAACTTTGGTTGAAGGTATCTCTTTGGGGTGAATGCATTGTATCTAAGTTAGATGGAAAAAAATCAGAATAAAAAGCTTATCACTCTAAACTCTTTTTTCCACACCAAGTTTTTTTTTGTTGGGTCAACAAAATCAAATAAAAAACAACAGAATAAAAACTAATTTAAGCATAGCCCAAAAGAATATAGATTCTATCCGCATTCCGCATAATACATGAAGAATAAAAGAATAAAAATAAAAGTTTCTTTTTCCTTTATTCTATTAAATTTTTTTTTTATATTATACTAAAAACCGGTCACACTCAAAAGTGCCGACTAGTTTGAGAAGTAGATAAGCTTTGATTAGATTTATTTAAATGTAGTAAACAGAAATCTATATCGTCTAAACTACATAGACCTCTGCTAAAACCAAAAATGGTTAAGTCTTTGGTAACCAGTTTGATCAAAAATTGCAGTATATGTTGCTAAGATGATTGTGTATGGACATCTAAACAAAGAAATTTAAACACTAAAAACCAAAGGAAAAATATGTGGGAAGGTTCCTAGTTGTTAGAATTGAATACGCGGTGAGATTGGCTGATTTTTATCAAGTCCCAGAACTGTGTAAAGGTTATGACTTTTAGTTATGACCAAGCAAGTGGAAGTGATCAAAGAAAAAGATAACAATCAAACTCCAAAACCCCTTTATAAAGTAGTTGCAGATAGATCCGACACAACATTAACTAACCTTTTTTTTTGTAATTACAACTTGCTCCACTTTTTGTGGCGGATAGTGTTTCCTCGAAAGTTCCACTTTTTTCCCTGTAAAATGGAAAACAAAACATAGTCCCTCTGATATATATTAAAGCTCTCAACTGTATTCACATTAACTTTCTTCTCTTCGTTGGACCAAAAAAAAAAAAATTAAACTTTTGCTTTCAAACTCGTTTCTTTGTCTTCTTCCATCTTCATCCTCACTGTATTTACCCATGGACGCTCTTCTTCAAGTTTCAGTTGATGGTTTTAGATTTGAGAATGGATCTGGATCTTGCTGCAAACCAAGAAACCATCTCGAATCTGATAACAATACCTTCCCTAATAAGTCTTCACCGACGGATTCACCTCCGTCGGTTTGTTTAGATAACTCTCCAGTTCTTAAGTACATCAATGACATGCTGATGGACGAAGAAGATGACATGTTGATGGACGAAGAAGATTTCATTGGTCAATCTCGTTTTTTACAGGACAATTTAGCTTTACAAGCTGCTGAGAGATCTTTCTACGAGATACTTCAGCAACCATCTTCAGAATCTGATCAGAACACAAGTTCTTCCGATCAAAACTCCGGTGACCAAGATTTCTGTTTTCCCAACACTATAACAGATTCAGCAGCGCTGGTTTCGAATGGAGAATCACAGAGAAAGTACCGTCATCGGAATGATGAAGAAGATGATCTTGAGATTGGTCGGAGAAACAAACAACCTGCGATTTTCATCTCGGAGATGGAGGAGTTAGCAGCTAATTTCGAGGATGTGTTGTTGGTGCGTAAAGCAAACCAAGAAGAAGAAGATAAAGAATCATCAATAACGAAACAGAGTCAACCAAACAGAGCAGGACGACCAAAAGGTTCATCAAACAGATCCAAGACGCAAAAATCTAATACCGTTGATTTGCGTAGTCTCTTGACGCAATGTGCACTAGCTGTAGCGAGCTTTGACCAAAGAAGAGCTACAGAGAAACTCAAGGAAATAAGATCACACTCTTCTAGCAATGGCGATGGAACACAAAGACTGGCTTTTTACTTTGCAGATGCGCTTGAAGCACGTATCACCGGAAACATCTCACCGCCGGTTTCTACTGCGTTTCCTTCAAGCACGACTCCGATGGTGGACATCTTGCACGCGTATAAGCTGTTTGTTAATACTTGTCCTATCTACGTAATAGATTACTTTGCTGCAAACAGATCAATCTATGAGCTTGCTTTGAAAGCAACTACACTCCACATAGTTGATTTTGGAGTTCTCTATGGCTTTCAATGGCCTTGTCTGTTACTAGATTTATCAAACCGATCCGGAGGACCACCAATGCTTCGAGTGACAGGAATTGAGCTGCCACAATCGGGTTTTCGACCTTCAGACCGTGTCGAAGAGACTGGTCGAAGACTGAAAAGGTTCTGTGATAAGTTCAATGTTCCCTTTGAGTTCAACTTCATAGCCAAGAAATGGGAAACTATCAGTCTTGATGAACTTAAGATCAATCCAGGAGAGACCTTGGTTGTCAATTGTATTCATCGGTTGCAATACACTCCGGATGAAACTGTGTCACTGGACTCTCCAAGAGATACAGTTCTGAAGCTATTCAGAGATATCAATCCTGACCTGTTTTTGTTTGCAGAGATTAATGGAATGTACAACTCTCCTTTCTTCATGACAAGGTTCCGAGAAGCGCTTTTCCATTTCTCTTCACTCTTTGACATGTATGATACCACAATACAAGGGGAAGATGAATACAAAAACAGGTCACTGTTGGAGAGAGAGTTACTTGTGAGAGACGCAATGAGCGTGATTTCCTGCGAGGGTGCAGAGCGGTTTGCGAGGCCTGAAACCTATAAGCAATGGCGGGTTAGGATTTTGAGAGCCGGGTTTAAGCCAGCAACAATAAGCAAAGTGATAATGAAGGAGGCTAAGGAAATCGTGAGGAAACATTACCATAGAGATTTTTTGATCGATAGCGATAACAACTGGGTGCTTCAAGGATGGAAAGGAAGAGTCATCTATGCTTTTTCTTGCTGGAAACCTGCAGAGAAGCTAACAAACAACCATGGAATCATTTGAAAAATATGTTACTTTCTCTGATTGCTTCATTTTTGTTTCCCAATGGTATTGTATAATCTGTTTGATCCCATAAGTGGAATGCATCTTTTATTTCCTGCGAGTACCATATTGGATTCGAACCTTATTGAAAAGAAAAATTGTTTCATCATATAAATCTGAATGGAGCTAGCACAAGCATACAACGCCATAGTAGAAAGTTCAAAACTTTTAGGTATAATTTACCAAACGGGTTGAATGGATGATACAAACAGCGCAACGAATGATCTACTAGCACATATGAACCGATGTTAACTAATATCAAATAGGTCGCTGCAGTTAGCTAATTTAAACCCTTTTTGGTTTGTGGTTTTGGTGGCTTCAGAACGCTCCAGTCCACCTTCTTGCTCTTTGGTTTCTTGAAAGAACCGCTCGGTGATGGTTTGTCACTGCTCCTCGGGGATTTTTTTGGATGGTTTTGTTGCTCAGAGACTACCTCAGACTGTTTTCTTTTCAAGTCACCACTTGGCTCAACCTTTGAACTCTCCGGTTCACTGAAAGAGAATGCATTTTGACTAGTTACAGTTTAAGATTGTAAAGAGAATGGAACAAATGATGGGTGACAGAACTCATTGCTATCAATAGTGACTTAATCTGTCTCAAAACTAGATGATTGGTGAGAGAAATGATCTCCAGCAACATTATGTTGAATGCATACTCTCTTGGGAATTAAATTGTTGAGAGCCAAAAGGGATATAAAAAGTGGAAGATACAGACCTAAAAGACATTTTTCCTCCATTACTGCTAGAGCTTGTAGAAGAAGCATCTGTTTTTAGACCGTTTATTGCCTCTTCATTCAATTTCTAAGGAGACGATAGTTTCATTTCAGAAAGCTGAAGAACATCAATTGCAAACTATTTCAGGCCGTAGCACCACACACACACACACTAACCTCAATAGAGGGATTGAAAGACTGAAATGACATGCGACCTAACAATGCTCCTGGCTGAGGATCCCAGTCTGTTATCACCACACTACATCAAAAACCATGTCATACATTAGAGGACACTACCAAACACGTAACACCGGTTACTGACAACTAACAAAACTTCCTTTGATACGATTCATGAACACAAGGAAGTCAAAGCGATTGAAATTGACTAGATGTTGGAAGTAATCAATCAAGAATCCCAAAAAAAAAGCAGTACCACTTCTTTGCAGCAGTACCAAGGGAAGGAAAATTCCCATTAGGCTCTTCATCAATCTTCTTCTTCTCCTCTTTTAGAGCAGACCTTTGCATAAACTAATAAACAAAGAGCATCAATCATTATTATTTCATTAACTAACTTGATTCTCATATGTGAATGACAACTAAGAGTTACATGATTGATATTGCAATTTCTTTAGTGAAAAAATTGCAACTTTAGTCCCAAACCAATGCTAAGCTCATTGCTTAAGGTTATTTATTCAAATTACAGATTCAAGCCAACACAGGCCCCAAGGTGAATTTCAAACTCGAATTTACGAAATTAAAGACCAAAAAAACCATTATAATCGTTAATAATTTCCTTCGATTTCAAGATCGTGTACACAGAAGAAGGTAAAGCGCAGTCATGTCACATTAGATATAGCTAACTTCTAAAGAGAAAGCAAAAAAAAAAAAATTGTACCTTTAGATTTCTCAGAGTGCTACTAATCTCTCTCTTCGCCATTGAAGCTTTCTTAAATTACAATAATTACTTCGAACACGAGATTTTCCGGTATCGGAGAGAAGGAACAACTCTGGAGTATTTTCGTTTTTAGGTTTATAGTTTTCCGATTTGAAGCTCCGTTCTACAAACAGATATTTTCCAAATTGACGACTACACACAATTTTAGGTTTAACTGGTGAACCTAACCGATTCAAACCGTACCAAATTGTAAAATTTAATTACCAAACCAAAATTATATTGGTTTAGTTTTTGTGTATTATTATTACACTGGTTTGCTCTTGTCTGAAGAATCCAGTCAGACCAATCAAAACAGCAGAAACTCAAAACCGAATCTTAAAAGTGAAAAACAGCTGACCAAAGTCAACGAAGCAACTTCAAAATTGAAGTAATCGAGAGGAGAAAACAATGGAGTATCTAGGGATTGATCTGAGCTGTGCTATCGGATCTCTCCGTAACGGAGAGTTCCCGGCGAAAGATTGTCTTCTTCCTCTCATTTCGACTATTCTCGGTTACTTCCTCGTCGCTGCTTCAATGACCGTCAAGCTTCCTCAGGTTAAACTCAACAAAATCACTATAATTCTCCAATTTTGAATGCTAATATCTGTAAATTTGGAATTTGTAGATAATGAAAATCGTGGACAACAAGAGTGTAAGAGGATTAAGTTTAGTAGCATTTGAGCTTGAAGTGGTTGGTTACACAATCTCACTTGGTTATTGTCTTCACAAAAAGCTTCCATTTTCAGCATTTGGTGAAGTTGTTTTTCTTTTGATCCAAGCTTTGATTTTGGTAGCTTGTGTCTATTACTTCTCTCAACCACTCTCTTTAACAACTTGGGTCAAAGCAATTCTTTACTTTGCTATAGCACCAACTGTGGTTGCTGGTAAGATTGATCCTTTGGTTTTTGAAGCTCTTCATGCTTCTAAGCTTTTGATATTTCTATCTGCAAGAATCCCTCAGATTTGGAAGAATTTCAGAAACAAAAGCACTGGACAACTTAGTTTCTTGACTTGTTTCATGAACTTTTGTGGAGCCATGGCAAGAGTTTTCACAACCCTTCAAGCTAATGCGCCACTTAGCATGCTTACGGGTATTGTTCTTGCACTCTTCACTAATGGAACTATTATGACTCAGATTCTTTTGTATCGAAGCAAAGGGAAAGAAGATGAGAAAGTGAAAGGTCTAAAGATTTCATGAAAATTTGTAAAAGAGATTATTAAATAAACAATGTCGAGATCATTGAATAAAATTAAGCTTGTGTTTTCATTACTACTACATGATTCTGCATTCTCAAAAAGTGTTCTCAGTCAAAGCTGTGAATTACACTTATTTTTTTTCTCTTACAAGAGTGAATAGTTTAAGTAGTCTTTCATGCTATTTTTACTATCAGCTGCGAAATGCGAGTGCGTGTTTTGTTTAAGCAATGGTTTCAATGGCGACCTTTTGCCTGGATCTAATCTCCTCGGCTTTGTCAGCTTCCCATAGTTCAGGAAGAGCTTCATGTATGTTGTGAATATGCTCCAATGCAATATCTACTCCTTCCTCTCTGTGTGAGGCCCCAACCTAATTAACACAAGTATATTTTAAAAATGAGCTTTGAGATTATACACTTATTGAGTCTCTGCTTCTTTTACTTACCCACACAGTGTGGAGATCTACGTGTTTCCCGGTTTGAATGTTGCGGATACTATCATCAAAGAACAACTGAAAACACCCAAGAATATATAGCAACTCATTAAGGTTCAGTGATGAATTGGTTTTGAGGTAGAAAAGAACAAAAGCATTTAGATGTGTTCTTACTGTCTTCTTAGGATTGATGTTGGCCATCTTGAAAACCTGTTCAAATGCTCCTTCAGATGGTTTGCATATAACCGGAGTCTTTGGAAGTTCAATACTTGGGTCAGGATTTGCAATGTAACTGATAATATCGAAGATTTCTCTGGTTTTGGTATCAACAGGAGATTCAGTTTTGGTGATGGGGTTTAGTGTCTCGAAACATATGATTCTTTCAAAGCAGTCTTCTAAGCCTAGCCTGTTTATAACCTTGGCTGCGTGAGCCTTGTCTGCATTCGTGAACACCTGAGGGAAGAATAAGATGAAAGATAAGAGAATAAACAACAGATTGGAAACCATATATGAAGAGCTTAGTTAGCATCAAGGAGTGGAACACATACAACTTTGCGAATAGGCAAGCTAAGAATAATATTCCTCAAAATCGGGTCACGCTTCAGTGTAGTGTATGGCAATCTCCCATGAACAAAACTGTGTGAAACAAAGGAGTAATGTTCAAGTCCCAAACAAACTTACATTTCAAAAGACATATGAAGCAAATGTGAAATCTCAGTACCGATGGAAATCGTCGTAATCAAAGTCATAACCCACAGCCTGAAAAACGAAGGGCATGTGCATTATCTTATAGCTGAACATGTGAATGATATAGAAGAATGTTAACAAATATGGTTAAAGAAGATACATACCTTGAGACCAGCCATAGTAGTACCATAGATTTTGTAAAGGGAAAGACACAGTTCTTGAACTTTATCTTCTTCAATACCAAGTTTCTGAGTCATATATTCTAAACAACAACACACCACATGTTCAGCTATAACAACATGACCAACCAATCTTTCAATGAAAAAAAATTAAGAACAAATGAAGTATTGACCTTGAATGTTCTTTTTCACTTCCATAGCCAAACCAGAACTGAGAGGATAAAGAGTATCATCTATGTCTGTTTGATCAAGATAACAAAAAAAAAAACAATTATTTTGATAAGAAAACGTTTAAGCATTAAACCATTTCTCAACCATTAAATTAATGTTAAGAATAAAATCAAGATACTAAATTAATCATTTCCCTTACCAAATAAAAGACAATCATATTTAGCTTCAGAAGTTTGGCGAAAGTTTTCCTCGTAAGCCATTTTGATTCCAAATCACACCTGAAACAAAAGTTTGAATCAACTAAAATCTCAACGTCTCCACCACAAGGAACAACTAAATGACATTAGATCCCAAAAAAAATAACACTAATAGTTATGCTTTTACATCTACAACAGACACATTTCTAGAGATCATTTGAAACTATAATTAAATCAAATTAGGAAAACACTACACTCCTTAATCTGAATCAAAATGAAAATGATAAATGTAACCGTGACTAAAAATGAAAGAAATAAATCATATACCAGATCGAAACATCCACGAACATGGAGAAAAAAAAAAGGAAAATAAGAACATTATATAACCAATGAAGGAAGAGATAAGAGAGTTATTATTACCTTCTGTCTGATGAATGAAAGATGAAGAAGAAATGAAAGAAGAAGAAGAAGAAAGAGCTTTAAAAAGGAAGAGATGAAATGTAAACCAAACGTTACAAAGGGTTTGTGGAATGACTAATAAATCCATTGGTTGTCATTAAATCTGGAGAGAAAGCAATAACTCACGTCCACATCTCACGATTTCTCCACGTGACATTCCTCTTTCCCTTTACTTGCCAAAGCGAATTATACGATGACACGCTCATTTTTATTCGCCGACCAACAACACTTTTTCAAACTCCTTAATTTAAGGCATCTATAGTTTCGGTTTGGTTCGGTTTACTTTATTGTTGGTGTACCATTCCGGTTCTTGTGTCCAATACCCCCCCCCCCCTAAAAGTTAAAACTAGTAGTAATACATGTTTTTTAATTGTTAAAGATGGGATATACATTAACCGTTGTATCAACTATCAACAATAAAAATACATATCAATCATTTTATTTTAGTTTATTAAAATAATATACAAATTAACTAAATGAACATGTAAATTAAGCTAGAACAGAAGTTTCAATCGAGATTTGTGTTGCGTAACTAATTCTTGCAGATTCTTTCTTGTTGGATTCTGACCATAACTCCGGAAATGCTTCTTTCATGTTGTGAATGCTTTCTAACGCGTGATCACTTCCTTTCACTTTTTCTGATTTACCAACCTGAACAAAATTAAAGTTGATATTTTCATTTAGTACTTTTATATAATGGAGAAATAAATACCCACTAATATGAGTGTTTCATTATTAATTACAAAAAAAAAAAAAAAAAAAAAAAACGGTTTTACTTGTTATTATGTTAACCGATTCTTACCAAAACTGTATGGAGACCGACGGCTTTTCCGGTTTGGATGTTCAGGATACTGTCGTCGAAGAACAACTGCACAAGAAACACGATAAGTACTTCATTTGATTATGAGATTAAACTATTAATTAAAACAAAAAAAAAGTCTAGTTTTATTTAGTTATTAGTGATCGAATCTTACGGTTTTGTGAGGATTGAGCTGTGCAATGTCGAAAGCTTTCTCGAAAGCATTCTCGGCTGGTTTACAGATAACCGGATTCTCGGGAAGATGACCAGTGGTGTAAGAAATATCAGCCTCGTTAGTCTTAGGGTTTAAGGTCTCGAAACTTATGATTCTCTCAAAACAGTCTTCGATGCCGAGTCTTTTTAGAGCCTTCATCACATGAACTTCATCTCCGTTCGAGAATACCTTAACAAAAGACAAAGATAGAAACCCAACATTTCTTAAAACAACATAAATATATGTAAGTTTAGACAAAAAAAAAAAAAAAAGATAAAGAAAACAATACCAGTTTTCGAAAAGGTAGAGTAAGGAGGAGATGTCTCAGAACCGGGTCCGGTTTGAGGTTTTCATAGGGTAATCTCCCATGAACATAGCTGTGATACTCGTCATTATCGAATTCATACCCTATCGCCTGAATAAATAAATAAATAAATCATAATTAAACATTTTGATTAAAGTATATATATGATTTTCGGGCTTGATATATATATAACATGTTTATGAAGGTAATTTACCTTAAGACCAGCCATTGAAGTTCCATATTTCTTATAGAGGATTTGGTTTAGTTCAACGACTCCTTCTTCATCTATTCCAAGCTTCTCAACCATGAATTCTGCACAAGGATAATTTGGTGATTTCCAGTGCTTTTTTTTATATAAATGAAGGAAATCTTACAAGAACATATTATATTTATATACCTATAATGTTGTTGGCGCATGCTTTTGATAAACCAGAGCTTAAGGGATAAAGAGTATCATCCAAATCTATTGAAAAAAAAAACATAGAGTTGGAACAACAAAAATTTATTATTTGCTTCCAATTTTCAACAATAATGAAAAAAAAAAACATTACAAAGCACTTCTTACCAAAGAGGAGACACTCATATCTTGGTGAAGAGCTGTTAACAAATTCCATTTCTCCAGAAACTCCAAAATCTGCTGATTAACAGATTGAAAATAAAGCAAAACAAAGAACATTAATCAAATTTAAAATTAGAAGAATATAGATGTGAATGTAATACAAACCGGTGGGTTACTTATAAGGAGCAAATTACCTCAAAGAAAAGAAGAGAGAAACTAATAGACGTGAGAGAAATGATGATGAAGAGGAAATATTTGACGAGGAGAAGAAGAGAATGCAGATGTGTTTATATAAGAAATGAAACAATAAAATGCGTGTGAAAATAAAGTCACTAATAATGACCAGGTTTTGTATTAACTAATAATATTATAGACGACGAGAGCTTTAGCATCTTTCTTAATAAAAAATAGTTCTCATGATTTACGTGGATGTGCAATTCAAAAGCTAATAAAAATATAGGCATAATAAAAGTCCACGCGTCAATAATGACACACCCTTCTCTTTGATCATGTCACGTTTTCCATTTTTATTTAAGACACAAAAAATAGATGAGAAAGACTTGTGGAGAATAAAAATATTTGTTAGACCAAGAATTTATTTTTCTAACAAAACTGATGGACCAGCCATGTGACGCCTCAATACTTAAAAACCCGAATTTGGTCTTTTTTTAGAGACTTACATATTTGTTATGTTTGTTAAAAGAATTGGTCTTTAAATAATGGAACAAATTTATGACAGACGATTTATAAGCACAAAAGGTTGAAAACATAACAGCACAGAAAAATAATACTATTACTACGACCATTCGTGAAAATAACACGTAAATCTTTTTATATATTATATTTCATTTTATAGATTCCTCTTGTTTAATGGTGTGGATCTCCACATTGGTGTTCAAGAAAGCGGTCTTGTTGTTTCCACAATGAGACTCCACTCCATTATGGAGTAGTTGTTTACTCCATTCAAAAAATAACAAATTCCTACTTTTCCTATAAAATGAGAATTTGCTTAGATGGGCTGAGAGTTTTCTAAAAGTTACATCACAACCCTTTGAAGCGACTTCTCCTCTTCCAGTGGCTAACTAATACGAACCTACGCCATGTGCGACCGGTCGGTTTCAACGCTTACGACCCGCCGGCGTTAAGTCAACACAACACAATTAATAGAACCTTCCTCGATTTTACAGTCTTCCCCCCCCCCTTCCCCCCACGTGATTTGTCAAAGCCCATTAAATTTTTGTAAAGGCCTTTAAATATTTTACAGATTAGCCCAATCATTGGCCCATTGTTAATTATCCAAACACAGAAGTAACAGAAGCTCACTTCTCTCTCTGTCTCTGATGTTTATCTGTTTTCCGGTATCGAATCAAATATGAAGCTAAAAGATTATATCTTCTGAATCTTTTGTCTTTGTATCCGTTTTTCTCTTTTTTGAATTCCTTCTGCCATGGAAGCTGTGCTTCTCTGCTCGAAGATTACTCCTCGAGCAACGCTGTTGGAAGAGAACCGAAAGTTTTCGTTCAGGCATTTGAACAAACACCTTAAGTGCAATTCGCTTCGTGCTGATTCTAGAAACACTCCGTTACTCCGAAGCTTTGAAGCGATTAAGAGTCCGTCTAGCTGGAGAATTACTCCTTTCCATGTGAGGAAAGGCTCATGGGTTCCGCCCAGATGCTCGATTTCTAGCTCAACAGTTTCCGATTCCGATAACCCTTTCCTTAGCCAATTCCGAGCCTTCTCATTTACTTCAGTGGTGAATAAAGTTCGCCAATTGAAAGTGAAGCCCATGGATGTTGTGAAATTAACTCTTGTTCTATCGATTTTGACTGTGGCTGCAAAAAAGACTCTGAATTTAGTCTTCGATCCATTCTTCTGGATGTATTTCAGCTGGACATGGTTGTTCTGGCCTTGGTTTATCGGTGTGGGACTCGCGGGTTACGGGTTTTACTGTTTCCGTAAGCATTGGCTTGGTGAAGCTAATGCCTTTGAGCAGCTTGGTATTGTAACTTCAGTCTTCACATGGCTTACACTTGTGCCTCCTGCTTATTTCAATGGTTATCTTGAAGGCTGGCCTTTTGTGTTCTTCTTGGCTTATCATTACTTCTTCTTCTTCAATGTAAGCGTCAGAAAACGTCTCTATGGAGATTACTACGCTCGCACGCATGATCCCAAATGGGATGTGAACACGCCTTTATGGTCTCGGATTTTGTTTGGTGTTGGCATCATGGTTGGTCATTGGCTTGCAGCTTTTGAAGGGCCTGAGCTTCATCGTTTACCGGGTGGTTGGGCCAATTTAGGGGTATGGGTTTTGATTGTGATTATAATGCTTATGCATTACGATTCGACGCTATATCTTGCTAGATATTCCGAAAAGGTTGTTGTTCCAACGGCTGTGTTGCAGTTTGGTCCTTATAGATGGGTCAGGCATCCGGTATATGCTTCTACGATGCTTCTTTTCGCGACATACTGCACCGCGCTGCGTGCGCCTTTGAGTCTGTTGTTTCTTGTAGCGGTTTGTTTGGTTTACTACAACAAGAAGGCAAAGCTAGAGGAAGAATTGATGGTGGAGAGTTTTGGACAAAGCTATTCGGATTATGCTGATAAGGTTAGGCACAAGTTCATTCCTTTTGTTTACTAGTTCTTTAGAGGAACCTATGTTGTGTCTAATTATCTGGTATCTATCAGTCAAAGATAAGATGTATGAATGAAGATGAGTTGGATTTTTTTATTGGGATGTTAGGCTTGTGAAAAGGATACGCTTTTATGCTATTCATGGTTCTCTCAATTTCTATTTCAAGATATCTCTCACCAGTTTTTAACTAGTAAATAGTTCAACACTCTTGGTTAGCACGAATCTGAAAATTGATTGGCTGTTATGAAAACAAAACTTCACATCATTTCGATTGCTTGTAGCTGTAGCTTATGAGTGTTTAGTTATTTCCTAAACATATTTGGATTTGAGTGCTTTATTATATATATTAGTGCCTTATCTTTGGTCCTTTGATGACGATCCATTTTGCTGTTTCATGATCAACCGTGATTTGCTGCATTCATTTTCTTTTTTTTTCTTGATCCACTCAATTGGGTACATGTGACCCTTATTTTCTAAATCTCCTGATCTTAACTGATTCCCTGACTTTAAAGTATATGAAGATCTCCAGTTAAAAACTAAAGCTGCTTGCTTTTTGAGTGTTTTTCGCCTTTACACGTAAGGAACCGCATAGGGAACAATCTTAATCATGATTAGTTTATATAAAGTGACATTTCTCATCTAATAATTTTCCTAATCCCACTTGTTCCATACTAATCAATCATGATTAGTTTAATAAAATTCTTCTATTGTGATAAAACTTTATTTGATCGTCCTTTGCATTTGCAACCCATTATCCGTCTCCACTTGGAAATGTTTTCTTTAATGACTTCTTCATGGTACTTCGAAGAAAAAAGGTTTTGAGGTTTGTGTATAAAAACACTTGAAGTTTTGAGATATTTACATATGAAAAACTCTTTAGCTTTGGCCTCTGTTCCTGACACTTGTATGGTGAAGTAGACTCGTGTTATATTGATGTGATATCTCTCTCTCTGTCTCTTTATTTAAAAGTCAATTAGCAGATAGGTTTACTCCTCATGCTAGTTCTGTCCCTTTCCAAGTGATTTTATATCGATCAACTAGCTTTCTTTATATTAGTGTATATATTCATGAACCTATCTCCTTCAATTGCTTCTCAAAATCATCTTGCTGATTGGTTTGCTTTATGAATCCTCTTACTCTTCTCTTTGCTTGCTCATTTTTTGGTTAAGACCATGAAAGTTCACCAACTTTAGAGCTTGAACCGATAAGGGTCTGTGGTTAACATAGCTGTGTTCTCAATGAAAAGGCAAAAGATCTAGCCTTTTGTGGGTGTTACCAGCCGGTACTTGCAGATGCAGTATCATTAAGATTCACAAGAGATGTGGTTTCTTTTGTTTTCACCTCTCGATCCGAAGAAAAGAGTGCCTTTCGAGTGGGAATCTTGATGATGCTGCATCAGCAAATACATGGCTACTCTCGTCACTTATTTTTTTCCATTCTCTAGTGAAGAAAGTAAACATGTCTTGGAGATCTTACAAGGACTCAAAACACAAGGTAAAGTCTCTTTTCTTGTTTCTGACTCTTGGCAATTTCTTGATCATGCACATTTTTTGAAATATCTTTTTAAGAGTATGGGTGTTTCTTTCTTGCTTTTGTTATTGGCAAAACCATTTCACATGTGGACCTTTCAAAGGATCCCACATATGCTTTAAAAGACCAAACAAGATTGTAACAATTGTATTTAAATAAATAGAATTGATAAGTTTCTATGATGAATGTGAATAGTGAGAACTCAGAAGTGAGAAGTCTCTTGTGGTTATGGTTTGTGGGAACTCACATGGTCACATGTGAGTATGGTCCATAAGTGTTTTTTTGGTCAATTCTTTGCCTTTGGTCCCAAGGTTTATTGTGTATTTATATTGTTTCTTTGACCCGAGGAAGACAAATAAAACATTTTTCCTCATGAATCATATGATTCTCGAGGAACATTTTTCATTGTTAAAAAGAATCTTGGTTAAGGGAGAAATTAATGTAGATAGTAAGGTGGAAATAATAAATAATTTTCAAAGTTTGTTTGAAAAAAATATATTAAATTTTCAAACTTTTACATACATTGGTGTGTCAGTCGGGAAATGGAATAATGTGAAAGTTATAATTTCAAATATCATTTGTTATTTGTTTTACAGTTCTGTATCATATTTACTAATAATTTTTCTTTGGCTAATCGTACAGTAATGGTCCCAACTCCTGAAAATGTATTTAATCCGGGATTGTAAGCTTTTGAATATGTAATCAACGATAACAAAGAAAATAAGTAATGACGTCGATAACAAATAATTTAATAAGCATGTGTGCTCGATATTTTTATATGAAGATCTAGCCCGATAACCCAACTAGATTATATAATATGGGATGTTAATTATGAAAAACATATAATATAATATGTATGAGTTGATGTCAAATCACATATCATATAAGTTAGCCATAATTTATCACTAAAAACATGATCGGCGATTACAACAAGGCAATTGTAATCAAATACTATATGTATGTACATATTGCAACAACACTATCGGCGATTACAACAAAGCAAGTTCGTATTGGTATCCTCATTGTGTACACTCAAATTTAAATTTGGTTGTATGCTATTTACAAGTTACTCCAAACCATCTGTATGAACATACTGCACACAAAAATAAATAAATATGTATCTACATATATTATCTCTTTATGTGGTCAATTGTATTTTCTTCTATTACGTTTTAATAACAAAAATTTACCTATTTATATTATATTCAATTGTCTCCGCGCACCTTAAGTATTATAAAAAGTGCCTTAAAAGCTTTGACCTATTTCATTCCAAACTCTCTATTATTATTTCTTATCCCTGTCTTCATTCTTCAATTCAAACAGCAACAAACAAACACAAAATACTACATTGATGTACATCTAACTATATATACAGAGTTTGTATCAAAAGAACTAAAAACATTCACTCTTGATTCATGGATGATGAGAAGTTATGGAAAGTTTCCAAGAAAGATTCTATCTTCGAAACGACCCACTTCTCTTCAAGACCCGTTTTCACGCGAAGCTTTTCAACAAAACCTTTTTCTTCTTCAAAACCCATTCTCACACGAAGTTTCACAACAAAACCCACTTCATATTCTTCATCTGATCCCATTTTTAGACGGATTTTCTCTGCAAAACCCACTCCTTCGAAATCTTTGTTTCTGTCTAGAAGCGGTTCGACGAAACTCCAAGCGGAGACATCATCTTCGACTTCTGCTTCCAAGTGTTCCATCTCTCGCAGTTTGTCTCAGAAAGGAGCTTCAGTCACCAGAAAATGTTGTAATATGGCTAAGGAGCACAAGTCCCGGTTTTACATCATGAAACGCTGCGTTTCGATGCTCGTTTGTTGGCACAAACACGCCTGAGATCGTTCATAGGTGTTTAGCCGTTTAGGTTAATTAATTACAGATTTTACTTGTTTTTTTTTCTTTCATTTTCAACCCATCCGTTATTTTTTTTAGTATACTCCATCTATTTTAATTTTTTTTTTTTGCTTTTATTTCAAAGAGTGTTGTTTTATATTTTCAAGCTGAGCTTTAAAGAAATTCAAATGGTACCTTTGTAAATGTATTTTATCATCAAAAACTGCAAAAAATATATAGGGAAATCGCAAAAAATGTATAACCTGAAAGTGTATTTTGTTTTTAATAAAAATATTTAATTAGAAATGGAAAACGAATTTTATGTGATGACATTTGCAGCTGTATCGATCGACTTATGATGTAATGTAATACAAAGTGTTATGGAAATTATATTTTCACACTCTAGTAGTATCTTCTAACTGATTGAAATGTTGTATACTTGTATTGAAATTAGAAAGATTCCCTCTGAAACATTGGGAATTTAAAAGACATAAACAAAACTGTACCAAGTGTTCGGTGTTGGTCCACCGTTCGCATTTATATATGTCGGTCCATATTACAAATAAAGTAAGTAATAGTACTATCCTTAGATATAACTATTAGCAAATTGTTGGCAAGAGAGAAAAAAATAAACGATTAATTAGCATATTCTATCGAATTGTTTTTCTTGTTGGTTGAATCGCATTGTTGGGCTTGAGATATGGTATCTAATCTGTATTGGACCCTTGAGAATAAATCGTATGGGATAACTAATCCAATAGTGTGCATGAAATCTATTTGGTTTCCGTATGAGTGTTTTGAAAATAAAGAAATCGGGTTTAGTTTGATTCGGAATTGGTAATCATATTTCATAAGAGCTACAATGTTTACTTGTAAAAATTGTTAACAAAAACTAGGGTTTAAAAATCTCTTCTTTTTTTTTTATCATTCGATGTCAGTGATTCACTCTTAATTCCCATCATCTCTCTCTCATTTGATTTTCTTATTGCTCGTTTACTTCATCCGGAATAAATCATGGTACAAATCTACATAGCAAAAACAATTTAGGCGTGAGCGTGACACAAAAATTGGATGATGCAGACCTGGCCTATGTGGCTTGGAGGCTCATCACATTATTCGTACATATCGTATTACTGTTTACATTTTTTTTTTTTGCCAAAGGTTTACATTGAATTGTTAAATTCATCGATTTTTTTTTAAAGAACTTTTACAAAGAGAAATGAAAAAAAAAACTAATTAATGAATCTAAAGTATCAACAAAAATCAATCCCAAATCATAACAACAGAGAGCAAAGCAACGCCGATGAAAACAGCAAGAAACTTGTAGATTGGCTTGTCGAAATAACATTCCTCACGAGGCTTATACCCTTTTGAGATGAGATGGTTAACCGCAACGTACACGAAAACTCCACACGCAAGGCCCATAGAGATCGCATATGTCCAGTCACCAGCGGCCCCTTGGCTAGTGGCATTGATGCCAATGCCAATCCCGACGCCTATGGGACTTGATATCCCAAATGCGAAGGAGTATACAACGGTAAGGAAGAATGGTCGTTTAGGGATTAGCTTGAGGAGAGCTATTCCCATTGCTACGGCAGCAAAGACCTTGTGCAACGATATTGTCCATAGGTTTCTCCAAGCGTCACTTTGAGTGTCTGACCAAAATGTAATCATTAGAGAACGTTACTAAACTACAGTATATAAAAATGTTGGATCTCACACTTATAATTATGTGTCATGAATTGAGTCCAACTTTATATAACTTTGGAATTTGTAACTGTCATATAAATTTCGTAATATCTAGCTAAATTTCTTTACTAGATTATGCTAGCTAACACTATGCCATGTATTTTGCATAAGATTTGATCTTCAGGGTGATTTACACTATCAATAAGAGCATTCCCATAATTCAACCATGGACCAAAACCTAATAGACTGAGTTGATTACCAAAAGTCACATAAAATGAATGATTAAGTACATCTAAAACAATTCTATCTACATTAACTACATGGTGATTTAACAAAGAAGCAATTAGGGTTTTATCAGCGATGGTTACCTGAAAGACCAATGGCGATTCCCTCAAAGATAGAGTGAAAACAAAGTGCAAAAATCAACAAAGCTGTGTCTCCAAAACCACTCGTCCGTAAAATCACTTGACTCACATCTACACCACTTGCTATCTCACGACGGCCTTCCTCTTTCACTGCCACTTCATCATCCACCCTCGACTCTCCGGCGCCACCTCCGCCGTGGTGGTTATTTCTCCCAACCGCTACAAAAGCAACCGCCACGTCTGCGAGCATTGTAAGGCAATATCCAGCGGCAGCTAACATGAAGGCGTAAGGATACTCTTTGTGTTTCAATCCTCGGAAAGTCTCGTTAGCGTCGCTGAGGAAATGGATTAGAGAGGTCGCGAGGAATATTCCGCCGGAGAATTGAGTTCCGAGGAGGAGAAACGACTCGTTCCACCGGTAAAAGTAAGGTGAAATTCCGGCTATGAATGTGCTAAAGAAGAGTATTATAATACAGTACATCTTCACAAGCACCAAGCTTTTCGATCGGAGATTTAAGACGGTTGTTCCGGTGGGAGGAGGTGCTTGGTTGGTCTCCTCTTCTTCGTCGCCGTCATCTATGCCGCCGTGAGCTAGGATCAAGGAGAAACAGAGGAAAATAATAGAGAGAAAGAAGAGAGTTGACTTTAGGGTTTTGGAAGACAAAGCCATTTTAGTTATTGTGTTATATATATTTTAGTTATTGTTTGTTTGTGTTGTGCTCTTTAAGGAGCATATATATATATATATAGTGTATGTATTATGTATATATATGATGGTGTGTGTAGTACAGTGTTGACTTTATTGTTGGAGATTTTCTGTGACAAGTACAAGGGTAAAGTTATTTAGAAGTTGTACTACAAATAGTACATAATGATGTAATAAAAAGTTAATAACTAATCGCCGGCGACCAAAGAGCTGGTTCTTTCTTTGTGAAACTCCCTATAATTTGAATCGGAACGTTGACAAAAAAGAGTAGTAATATTAAAATGATGAATTTTTAAATAGTAATTATTTGATCTAGTCTAGTGAATTATAGAGAATTAGAGATTGCATCCAAATGTTTTCAGACCGGACCATTTGTTCTAATGATACCAAAATTCAAACCGAAGACGAACAAAAGATACAAGTTCGACGGTGAGGCTCCCAGTTTATATTAATAAATTTAAATGGCGGAAACTTTCCAAAATGGAGTTTTGTTTTCTGACAAATAGAAACTTCTTAAAACGAATTTACATTCAAATTTCTGCGGAATATTGTCAAATCAAATTGTTCCTGTAATAAATTTACCTTTAATTTCCATTCATTTGACTACGAATTACGAAATAGTTAGACTGAATATATTGTAAATTATTTTTATCAAAGGAAAATATTGTAAATGAGTATACTATATATACATCTCTTTGTCTGTCGGCCCATATTTTATATCTTTCGCCAAAATTCTCAGACTTGAATAGTTGATATACGCAATTACTTAATTAATACCACGTATAGAAAATCATTTACTTTTTTGAACAAGTGCATGATTGACATACATAAGTTATTTACAGTCTAGCTAGTATTGTATTAATGCATTTATATTATTATTATGAGTCACGAACAACTAGTAATATAGTGGCTATTCAAATGTCAGTACTTCAACTACTTGATAAAAATTGATATTTTTTACTGTACAAGATCCAAATATTCATTACGCTGACCAATCATGATAATATAAGGGTATGTAAAATAGCTTTGCCATTTAAAGCATTTACATTAGTTAATTATAAGTAATGCAAAAAGTATTTGAACTTTTCTACTTGAAACTATATAGAGTTGAAAAAATATATTAAATAGTATAATATTCTTGTCAGTTAAAACAAGTTTTTGACGGTAAAATGAATTCATCCATTAATCAAGCTAAGAAAGATAGGCTTTCTTCACAGTTAATACAATTTTGTTAATCAAAATTAAAATTCGAGTCCTCCCTTTCTAATCTACTTTGTAAATCTCTTTAGCTAAAGACCAACATGAATCGGTTTGACATTTATAAAATTTCAACAATACATACATTTTTCTTAACAATACGTACATAACTTTAACGCATTAAGTTCCTAATTATTTCGAAATTTTGATTTTGCGTATGACACCTCTCTATATTGCGTCAAAGAGTGACGTTCCACAGAACCAACACATCTTGCATAAGAAATTGAAAAACAAAGATTATTGAGACCGTGCCCTTCTTTTAATTATCTATCATATTATAAAATACTTCATTCAAATAATCCAGTGTGATGGAGGGCATGACGAGTACGAGCATAATGACAGCTATATCCATATATACCTTTCATCCATAAAATATTTTTAACTATATATTAAATTAAGTAGACTCTTTACATCTTCTAAATTTATATGTTTATCGACAGAACTATTCATATATATAGTTGAATAATGTGGGATAGTTATATCCAAGTAGAAGTCGAAAATTTTGTTAGTTCCCCCTTCCATATATATAAATAAGCAAATAGCTTAACACATAAAACATATTACTGTCTCTTATTTTAAGTAGATTGGTTTAATTGTTGCAAAATGCAAATCGAAAAACAGAGTAGCTGACGCAAGAAACACACACAAATATATGAATGGTGTGAATATATTACAAACAAACTAGACAATATATAAACTCTTTGCGTCTTTTCATATCCTGAAATTGGACAGATGAGATGTTCCATCAAGACCTTTCTTAAAGTATCCTTCTGAGTATTCTCTTAAGGTTGTGTCTCTGTATTTTGGAGGGTTTTCTTCAGACACAAGCTCTTTCATCGGTCCATAAACTTTTGAATTCTGACGTATACTTGAGCTGAAAAAGCTCGCTATTGAAATCCTTGGACCTCGTTTATTCGCAAGCACCCTATGTTCTACACTTGCAAACTTATCATTCGTTATCAGCTGCAAAATCAAACCCGGCATGTTTAAGCAAATGCCATTTAATTTTAAGGTATATGTAATTTTAGATTGTTACTTTACCTGCAAGAAATCTCCAATGTTGACTACAAGGGCTCCAGGAAGAGGAGAGACATCGACCCAAGAGTCTTGATGAAGAATCTGAAGACCACCGATGTTGTCTTGAAGAAGAACAGTGAGGAAGGAGTTGTCTGAGTGTTTACTTATCCCTAAAGTTAGGTCAGGTTGTGGACAAGGTGGGTAATAGTGGCAGATCATAAGCAAACTCTTCAAGCAATCCATGCTCTTAAGAATCTCAGATTTCAAACCTAGTGCTTCTGAGAGAAGCTCAAAGAGCAAATCACCTAAACTCAGTACATACTTTGAGTATTCAAGCATAGCATCTCTGATTCAATAAATGATGTTAGAAATCAATCACTCTATCTTCAAGAAAAACAAAGTCTAGGCATTTCAATCGAGTGATACTGATTCATTGGTTATTCCGATTGAAAAAAACAAAAAGAAATTAGCCTGTTTGCGTTACCTGCAAATCTGAGGGAGCTCCTCAGGAGTAGGAGGATCAGGAGCCATGTAACAAGAAATAGAATCTCTCCAAGTAAGAGACGGAGAAGAATTGTATAGATCAAAATTACTGCTATATGCAAATTTGTTCTTGGTGAAATCAAGCGAGTAGTATGATTTCTTGACCTCAGGATCAGCTTCTTCGTAAAACCTACGAACTCCATCTTTAATCTCTTCAAGAACGTTTAAAGGAACACCATGATTAATCACCTGAAAGAATCCCCACTTCTCCGCTGCGTATCTGACTTTCTCTACGACAGCTTCACGTGATGCTGTGTCCACGTAGACGCTTGCAAAGTCGATGGTAGGAATCTCTAGGTCAGAAACAGAGACTGAATGTTTCTTTTCGGGTAAGGAATCTGGAGGTATGTGAAAGATTCTAGGGATTTCAGTGATTTTAGAGTCGACTAGTCCTTTAACACCTTCTTTGGTCTCGTCGAAAGCTTTGCGCTCGATATAACGTTCGAACTCGATCGAGTTTTTGGCCATTATTTAGTTTTCTTACTTTCTTCTAAGGTTGATATGAAGCTATGTGATGAAGACGAAACAACAAAATGAAAAGTTGAGAAAAATAGACTGTATGACTTTGGTTGTTGGTGTGTGTGTATGACCAACTAAGTCCGTTTTTGTTGATTTTGACTGTCACTGACGAATCATTAGTGATAATGTTGTCTTTTTCTCTCACACTGACTTTTTCATGGCTTGTCGTAGTTGAATTTGCTTTCGCCTCTTTTGTTTTATTGAGGGACTAATTACTTAATTACACCATATAACCCGGGGATTCAACTTTAATCACCGAGATTTGAGTGCTGAAATTACATAAATCAAAATATGGATTTCTCATTTATATAAAAAAGAACTTCTTTGTTGTCTCAAACATGAATTGAAAAAGAAATAATAAACAAAGTTTTAAATCTTTAGATCAAACCAAAGCAATGCATTCACTTGTATATAGTTTGATACCTCTGGCTAAAGTAGACAGATCCAAAATACAGATTAGCTCAACACATATACAATATATACATTTACACACACTATTATTTCTTATTTTTGGTACATAGGTTTAATTATTTCAGAGCCAGAAACAATGTAATTGATGCAAAGAAACATTTTCTTGTCGTTTTTTCTTTCATATCCTGAAATTCGAGAGATGCGATGTTCCATCGAGACCTTTCTCAATGAATCCTTCTGAATACTCTGTTATGGTTATGTCTTTGTATTTTGGAGGATTTTCTTCAGACACAAACTCTTTCATTGGTCCATAAACCCTGGAATTAGGAAGTATACTTGAGCTGAAAAAGCTCGCTATTGAAATCCTTGGTCCTTGTCTATTCGCAAGCACCCTATGCTCCACACTTACAAACTTATCGTTGGTTATCAGCTGCATCAAACACAACATAACATAAACAAAAGACATTTAATTTTAAGGTATCTGTTTGTTTTTCAGATTGTTACTTTACCTGCAAGAAATCTCCAATGTTGACTACGAGAGCTCCAGAGAGAGGAGAGACATCAACCCAAGAGTCTTGATGAAGAATTTGAAGACCACCGATGTTGTCTTGGAGAAGAACAGTGAGGAAGGAGTTATCTGAGTGTTTACTTATCCCTAAAGTTAGATCTGGTTGTGGACAAGGTGGGTAATAGTGGCAGAGCATAAGCAAAGTCTTCAAGCAATCCATGCTCTTAAGGATATCAGATTTCAAACCTAGTGCTTCTGAGAGAAGCTCAAAGAGCAAATCTCCTAAACTCAGCACATGCTTTGAGTATTCCAACATAGCACCCCTGAATCAACAAAAGATGTTAGAAACCAATAATAACTCTGTGAGGGTCAAAGAGAAAATAATCTAAACTCAACACTTGCTGTGAGTATATTTTCAGTTAAAACCATATTGTAAATAAACGGTTTATTTTTTGGTTTTATTGTTTTCACTTAAATGTCTAAATCAATTTAAAGAAAACGAAGTTAGCCTGTTTGCGTTACCTGCAAGTCTCAGGGAACTCCTCAGGAGCCGGAGGATCTGGAGCTATGTAACAAGTGATAGTATCTCTCCAATTAACAGATGTCGAAGAACTGTATATATCGAAATTACTGTTGTAGAAAAACTTTTTCTTGGCGGATTCACGTGAGAAGTATAATTTCTTGACCTCAGGATCTTCCTCGTGAAACCTACGAACTCCATCTTTAATCTCTTCTAGAACGTTTAAAGGAATACCATGATTGATCACTTGGAAGAATCCCCACTTCTCTGCCGCGTATCTAACTTTCTCTACGACGGCTTCATGTGAGGCTGTGTCTACGTGGACGTTTGCAAAGTCGATGGTAGGAATCTCTAGGTCAGAAACAGAGACTGAGTGTTTCTTGTCGGGTAAGTTTTCTTGACGGTGGTGGAAGATTCGTGGGACTTCTGTGATTTTAGCATCGACGAGTCCTTTTACACCTTCTTTTGTCTCGTCGAAAGCTTTGCGTTCGATGTAAGGATCGAATTCGATCGAGTTTTTGGTCACCATTATTTGTTCTTCCGATTTTTCCAAGGTGTGCTATGAAGAAGATACAGCAAATTGAAGATAAGAAATGATCGGTTTTTGGGTGCGTGGGACCGATTATGTCCTTTTTTTTTGTGGATTTTTTTAATGTAAACTAATGATTAGATGAATGTGGTTTCTCTCACACATACAATCACACACTGAGTGACTTGTCGTGGTTGAGTTTTTCTTCTCGTCTTATCTTTTGATTAGAGAGACTAATAACTTAGTTATGCATAATTGATAATTGCATCTAGCCATATTTTAACAAGACAGTAAAAAACAAAAAAAGGAAAGCAGACAGTTTTTGACCTGGTCAACCATTCCCAACCATATTCTAACGCTACCGTCAAGATGAATTAAAAGACTTGCAGTTGAATTTGAATTCAAATTTGGCAACTTCAAAGTTCAAACCATCAATTCTCTCACGACTTTCTTTTTATTTTTTTTCTGAGCATTTCTTAGAATCCGAGGAAAAAGGTTTAAAGGAGAACGCATTCTTTTACTTTCTCAGATTTTCTCGGAAATCAAAGAACCCAAAATCTCGGAAAAAGTTTCAAGTCCAAGACAAAGATGAATACTTCAATGAACATTAGACATTTGATGTAACATAAGGAAATAATTAATCGAATAAAATTAGAAAATGAAAGCTCCAATTTATCTTCTGAATTTTATATACACATTGTTGAATGAACAAACCAAAAAATATATATTCTCAATCAATACAGAACTGAAGATGAATCTCTGTTACTTCTGTTTCTTCTCCTGAAGTATCTTCTCATTACTGAATTTGACCGATCCAAAACCCTAGACTCTACTTCAATGTTCATATCCAGATCACTGGAAGAAGAAGATCCACGGTTAGGTCTCACTCTCATTAACGACATCATTCCACGAACCATCCTCCTCAACCTTCCGCCGGAGCCGGAATCAGTACCGTTACTATCCGATTCGAGTGTACCATGTGACCTAACCCATGAGATTCGTCTAGGACCGTCCTGGCTATTACCACCACCGTCCATTTCTGTTAACACCACAGGCGAAACTCTTTCTCCGTCTCTCATTGCGGCGTTAAATCTCCCGACGGCGAATCCACCACCGGGAAGTCTCCAAATCGTCATCCCCACAGCGTTCTCCTCCTCATTGTTGCTCCGTCGATTAGGTTCTGAAGGTAGTTCGAATCGGCAAACGGGACAAGAGTTTCGGATCGAGAGCCAAGGCACGATGCAATCGTTGTGGAAAATGTGTTTACACGGCATCTCACGCGCCTCCGTCTCCGGCTCGAAAACCTCTGTACAAACAGCGCAATTCGCCTCCGCGCCTATATGGCAATCCAAGATTTCAACTCTCGGCAAAGACTCAATCGCCAATTTAGACGCCGGAGGATTTCCAGATCTACCGATTCCGGTAGCCGACGCCTCGATTTGACTTAGCTGTTCTAGTAACCGCTCAAATCCAGATCCCATTAAGATCTCAGATACAGAATCAGGAAGTGGTCTAAGACCCGATCCGGATCCGTCATCGTAATAAAACTCAAAAGCACGTCGATCCCTAGCTCCACCTCCTTCTCCCTCTTCTCGCTCACCGGCGCCTCCCTGGAGAACGATGACCGGATTAAACGACGGACGGCGACCGGATCTCCGGCGTCTAATCACCGATCTACGGCTGTTGTTGATCGATATAACTTCAGTGGAAGCTGGGATTGCTAATTCGGTAGCGACGGTGGAGGAATCGTTAATCTCTTCGATGAAACCACCGTCGCAGTGCGGACAAGCGACGCCGCCGACGGTGGTGGTGCCTTGATCAGCCCAAACGCTGACGAAACGAGTGCAACTATAACACCAATACGACGCCGTAATCGGCGTTGACGGCATCTGTAAACCCTTCTGATTCGCTGAGAGGATGTGAAAGAAGTAGAAGAATCGCTTGACCACGGTAATGACAGAGAGGTTGAGATGTGAAAATGAAAACGTGGTTTTAAGGCGGTCGTAGGAGCGGAATTAACGGCGTCGGATTAGACGGTGAAAAGACACGTGTTAAATGTTTGATTGGGTAGATGTTGGCGGAGGTATTAACGGTCGTTATGTATAGAGAAGGAGTGTTCGAGGCGTCGTTTTGACCAAACGTGGAAAGTGGAAACGCCGAGTTTCTAATTTCTAAAGAAAATTCAAAAGAAGGCGCCGTGTCTGCTGTTTGTGGGATCCATGTGGGACCCATTTGATCTCCGTTTTTTCTGGGAAAGGTAGTAAACGACATCGTTTCGACCTGTGAATCCAGAAACAAAAGTGTTGCTCACTGCTAAATTATTAGATCACTTTTTCATTAAAATAAATTGACATAGTATAACTTTTAGTATTAACTAAAGTTTTTTCATTTTTTTTTGTTAATTACATTAAATAATTTGAGACATACCATGTTAAGCAATGAGATGGAGGGTGGAGTTAAATAATTTTTATGTTTAACACGTTGATGGCTCAATGAATTATAAAGTGCCAAATTGGTAAAATACATTACATAAACCAACTCGTATCTAAGTTAATGACTAGGAGCCAAGTTGATAAATACATATAGCAACCAACTTTCTTAATCAATTGACCTTATTATTAAAACAAACCAAAAGAAAAGTTGCTCAACTGTTTATTTTCTCTCTTTGTTTGCAACTAGTGAAAATTGATAAATCGCAATGATACTGATTACCATTTACCACATCTTAGCTGGAAACCAACTGATGGCTAGGCACAATACTGTAGTGAAACATGTTAATTTGCATATATTAATATTTCATGGAATATTAAGTAAAATCGAAATGATTGAGATAGAAATAAAACGGATACTTACATCTTTAATATGAGCAACAAACATTAAATTTTATTGACTGCAATGATAAGTCAATATCTTGAATAGGTTTGCCTCCTCCCTTGAAGGCTAGCCTAAGATTATGCTGGAAAAGAAGATAGAAAAACAAAGAGCATTTGAAACAATGATCTATAATTCCTCTGAAACCAACAATGGCAGCTCTGAATCTATAGCAGAACTGAAAAAATGCCAGCTTGAATCATGGAAAGCTGCAAAGTAATCTTCTGATACAGTCTCAATAGCAAATTCAATTGTGATTCTTCGTGCAGCTATGATACGTTTGGTGGCACGGATGACTTCTGGGGCTAACGAAACTTGCTCCTCATACATCTGAAAGCTGTTCCCAAACAAAGCGATTTTGGACAAACAATCCATTCTCCAGTTTGCTTGCAATAGGTTGCTATATAGATTAGCCTCACAATGTGGCATGAAGAAAAGAGTAGGCTTTAAAGCTTCCCTGCGAGCTTGCTCGTTCACTGATAAAACCGTGCATCCCAAAGATTCTAGGACACTAGATTCAGTTACAGAGAGGACTGGATCAAATACCTCTATGTTATCACCAACCCAATCAAACTCTCTTTTCATCAAGATTGCAATGCTCAACTGAAACCTTGGAGATTCATAAGACTCGATGCTGCCTACACCGTACATCACCATCTGCAGCTGTGTTTCAGAGCCTAACACGAGACGAAACTGGTCTGAAACCTCAGGAGACTTGAGCTGCTCCAAGAATGCTGTGTAAAACTTTGAGCTCTCGATTTTCTTCATTGAAATTTCCATTTTCTGCTTTAGTCTTGCTTGTCTCTGTGGATCAACTTCAAGATCATCCGATTTCCATGGTTTCTCTTCTTCTTCTTGATCATTAGGTTTCGGTTTTCTTCTTCTTCCTTGTCTTCCTTTACTAGGTAAGACGACTGTCCACTCCCCATTACTACTACTTGAGTTTTTAACCGTTGCTTCCATTGAAGCTTCAATAAGAAACTGCTTATTCTTATGTAATTACTCAGGAATTAAGGTTTCTACTCAGTGCAACGATTCCATAAACTGGTTCCGCTACCTAATCATCATAAAAAAAGGTTCGATTCCCAAAACCTAATAATCAATCTCTTTGCTTAAATCTGATCTATCTACTTTTCAGATTGACAAAAACCTTCGGAAAGGAACAAATTAAACTTACGATTAGAAACGAAACCACAAGAGGAAGATCGAAGAAGCTTGCTTGCAATACAGATGAAGCAGATAACGCCTTGGAATGTTAGGAGACCAAGTGGACTCAGTGATTGAGTTTATTGGAGTAGAGTTTGGTGCTTCCGAGTCGCGCGGCGATATGAAACAGGTGATTTGTACGCGAAGGTTTGGAAAGCAGGGATTGGGCTAGGAGAAAGTATAATGGGCCCAAATATGGCCCAATAAAAACCTCGAGATTGAGCTGAAACCTTGTGTTTCGTAATTCGTATCATTATTTTCGTATATAGCATTTCTCATAAACAATATACACGGTCTTGGTAATTATTCGATTGATTTTATAAATAAGTTAATTTTCCTCTAGAAAATTTTATCTTAAACCCACATTCAGAAATTAACCCAATTGGATCTAATTTTAAATCCCCAGTATCATGAAATAAACTGTTTTGTATACAAACAAGCTGAATCGAATCCTAGCAAAATAAGTTGTCTAGACAAAATAGTTGAAAAAATATTTTACTTTATCAAAAAAGAAGAAGAAAAAAGTATTTAATTGCTGCTGCAACTTGTTGCTGGAGGAGTCAATTTGTTTATAATTCGATTTCATGAAGTCACGATCATAGGTTGGATGCCGTTAAATACATACCTAAAACTAACAATCCAACGGCTCATAAATTACGTTTACGTGTGGATATTGTACGGTATTTCTTATTGTAGCTTTTCTCCGCCTCTCCCTTCCACCACATGTCCTAAATCATTAGGTTTATTTATTGGCACAATGGCCCACAATCCCACCGGTTTATTATACACCCTTTTTGAGGGGCACACAGCCACGTTAAAGGGTAATTCCGGTAAATCAGTTATAATTTGGCCGCACTCGAGAAAAATAGCTTATCCGTCGTGCCTATTGTCTGGACGTTGCAGTAGTGACGTGGCTGAAGATAAGTAGTTGTGTGTACACGTGTCAGTTAGATAAAGCGAGTAGACGGAGATGAAGGCAAAAGATATTTACAAGATCTAAAATATCTAGCTAATTTGTCCACGTAGGCAGTAACCCGGAGCCGATATTGCACTTTTTTTTTCACTTTTTTCAAAAAGAAAAGAAAATGGAAAATCGATTTTTCTCATTTTCCCAAAAAACTAGGCTCGACGAATTTTCCGGTTTCCTTCTCCGATCTCTGATCCGAAACTTTCACATGTTGTTGAGCTTCAAAGGATTGAATCCTTAAAAATAAATAAAAATTGAAACGAAGAGAGTGTGAAATGGGGAAGGAAGTTGGGATGAGCGAATACGGAGAAGACGCCGGCGGCGATGAAGATAGGGTTCCGGAATGGGAGATTGGATTACCAAGCGGAGATGATTTAACGCCGTTGTCTCAATCTCTAGTCCCATCGTTTCTCGCGTTAGCTTTTAGCATAATTCCAGAACGGAGCCGTACGATTCAGGACGTCAATCGCGCGTCACAGAACACGCTCTCTTCGTACAGATCTTCTGGAGCTAATAACGCTTCGTCTATGGAGGAGGTAGTAGATCGAGTTGAATCGAGTAGTCCAGGATCAGGTTTGAAGAAACAGAAGAAATCGGATGGAGGTGAGGCGGTGGATTCAATGGCGGCGGCGGAGGAGGAAGAAGATTCAGGAACTGAAGATGCGTCTGGGAAAACACTGAAACGGGCGCGTTTAGTGTGGACACCTCAGCTACACAAGAGATTCGTGGACGTTGTTGGTCATCTAGGGATTAAAAACGCAGTTCCGAAGACGATTATGCAGCTGATGAACGTTGAAGGATTAACTCGTGAGAACGTCGCGTCTCATTTGCAGAAATATAGACTCTACCTTAAACGGATTCAGGGATTGACCACGGAAGGTCTGTCTTCGTCGGATCAGCTTTTTTCTTCCACGCCGGTGCCTCCACAGAGCTTCCAAGACAGTGGAGGAACTAACGGAGCCACCGGAAAATTGGGAATTCCTATGCCGATGCCAGTCTATGGACATCACATGGCTATGCACGGATATCATCACAATACTCATGGTCAAGATCATTATCATCACCATAGCAATGAATCAAACCTATATATGATGCAGCAGAATAAGTTTGGATCTATGGCGGCGACCTCTCCTTCTATTGGCCGTGGTGGCGTGAGTGACAAGTAAAACGGATCTTAAATTTGCTCTACAAAATAAATAAGTAGGTGAGCTTGTTTTCGTCCTGTTTCTCTAAGTACAGTTGTTTATAATAAACCTTGGCTATTTGTGCCCTTGTTGCTTAATTTGATGGCTGCGTAATTATATTATATCCTAATTACATTACAAACCAGATTTGATGTTTAACTCGCTACTATTCTTAAGGACTGTTTAATCTAGTTTAATCTAGTTCACTCTTCAGGAGCTGACACTGAATGTAACCGAGATTTGAACAATAGTCATCTTTGAGATTCTTATTCTTTGATGCTCATTCCTGTTAGTAGAAAAGTCTTACTATAACTTTGGATTCAGGCAAGATAATGCCGGACAAGATAATGTTTGGTCCTCGGTTGAATTTTGTTCTTTGCTTAGTATTGTGTAGTTCCATAAGAGGTGGTAACTAAGGTAGTAACATTATCACATTCTGAAAGTTTTGTGTTAAAATAATCGGGTTTCTCCATTTAAAAACAATCCATTAGTTAACTAGTCTTTGTGAGTTCTTAATTACAATTGATTCTTGTTGCAGGTTCTTGGCTTCTCTATACCCTTCATCACGTCCTCGTGAATTTTAATTTCCCAACTTTTCCACACCAAGTCCTCATTGCATTTGTATAGAAAATGTTGAGAGAAAAATCATGGGGAAGCCTTCTCTAAAATGGACGAGTTTCATATTGTCTCCATTGAGGTAAAGCTTCTTTGCTTATCACTAGTAGACGTCTTCTTAAATTCAAGACAGTGTCTCATGTTTGTTCGACTTGTTAATTGTTTCTTTCTCTGGATAATGAAGATAGCATCAGATAAGACTCTCATGTTTCCTCATTTTGGTAAATACATTTATCATTTAATCATATGATATTTGCCTGAATATATAAAATCCATCCAATTCCGTGTAGATGGCCATCTTATTAGATTAAAATCGTCTTTTTCTGTTGGAACTTTTATTGCCTTTCTAAAGAAATATCCTATGATTGTGTTGGATGGAGGGTCACACACCAATAAACTCTCAACCAGAAGAAGAAAGTGAAATTCCAACAATAAGCCAACTCTTTCCCCACAGAGAGTTAATAGTTCTAACGTCTAACCCATTAAGGTTTCAATGATTCATTTTCAGATTTGGGTAATAATCTGTTAAGATCTTTTAATCAGCATTATAGATGTTAAGTCATAAAATACATGTATGTGAGCAATGTAGAATCTTCATTATAAGATAACTTTTCACTGATCTTACATTATGAGATGATTCTTTTCACAGACATCATATACTAACTTTATCTTCATATTAGTTTTATGTGGGTCACTGAAATCCCTTTTCAAAAGAAATAATCTTGGATTGATTCAACATACAGTAGATATTTCTATCAATGGAGGCTTTTTAAGCTTTCCGTGTACAGTAACAGATATGGTAAAACTACTAGGAACTAGTTATTTTGCCATGTGAACTTCATGATCATCATAATGTCCTCTTCTTTCACCATTAGCAAGCTGAGCAGCTTTAGCAGAGAATATGATCTTCATGGTAGATGACACATGGAACAACTGACTCTAACAGTCCTTGAAACTTCCCCTGATAGTCCTTGTTGATCTTAAACAGAAACCAAACTGGCCCTATTGGGCTCAGATGAGCTGTTTGGTCTGGTTATAAAGTGCAAATAATTGAAGTAGCTTAAAAGGGTTCAAGTGGTTGAACTTGGCCCCATCAAATGTAATAAAGAAAGCCAAGCTCTACATATCGTATCCTGCTTGAGAATGCCCCAGAAAAATGTTTTTGTCGCTAAATGTTGAAACTTGCTTATCTAGAGACAACTGCCACAAAACTACCCTTAAAATTAGAATACATCTCCTTTTAATACATAATACTCACTTAATCTCTTCTGATACAATTTTGACTTTGAACAGCAAGGGACTACATGGAATTCTTCATTTTCAAGAAATTGACAAAGCCGTCTAATGATCTGCATGAAGAACCTCCACTTCTGACAGAGGCCTCGAGCTTCTCTTTCAAGTCAATGGCTCTCTTCCTCATATCTACCCCTTCTTCACCAGCAATCAATTTCTTCACAGCTCTCTCCACAATTCCTTTCTCCAGCTCTCCCTCCAATTGAACTCCAATTCTCCACACTCTCTCCAAGTACCTTGCATTGACTTTCTGATCACCTGTAAAAGGCCTACATATCATCGGAACTCCTTCCCCGATGCTCTCTAATGTTGAGTTCCATCCACAATGACTCCAAAATGCTCCTACTGCAGGATGTCTGAGAACTTCCATCTGTGGAGCCCATTTCACAATGTACCCTCTTTCTGAAACCAACTTACTGAATTCCTCTGGTAAGGTCTCTGTCCATTCCGAGGCGGGAATAGAACCCGGTCGTATCACCCACAAGAAAGGTTGGTTGCTATTACTCAATCCACAAGCCATCTCAAACATATCTTTGGTTTCCATTATAGCCAAGCTTCCCAAGCTTATGTAAATCACTGAGCTTGGTTTCTGCTTGTCCAACCACTCAATGCAGCTCCTATCCTCTTCTAGTAAACTAGAAGGCGCAGAAGCTGCAATGTGAAGTGGGCCTATATGATACACTGGAACTTGTAGTTCTCGTTTTAACCATGCCAGAGACGAGCTCTCTAGACAGCTCGATGAGTTGATGATAACAGCGGAAGCTGTTCGGATGTTGACAGTCTCAGTGTAAACCTTGAGCATGCTCTCTAATGGACCAAATACTGAAGTTGGTAGGTCCTTGTACCTAAGAGGATACAATCCTGGAAACACCATGTCTTGCGCTTCAGGATCTGCAAAGGGAATAATGACATTTGGATTGGTTTATCTAAACAGTCTTTTTGAGTTGAGGTAAAAAGCCAAAAAATCTAGAGTACCTTTCATGTTGATCAAAAACGATTCTGCGTTGACTCGAGCCAAAACAGAGCGACAAACAAAGGCAGTAGCACTTGTGGTGCTGAAGATGACACAAGGAAGTTGAAACTGCTTAACTGCAGCTTGGGAGAAGTACATGTACTCATCGTAGACAACACAAGCAATATCATCATTACCATTAACTTGTTCTTGCAATAAGTTACTTAAACAGTGCTTAAAGCTTGTCTCGCAAATTTGATTGAGCTTCATGAGGAACTTGAGTGGTCCGAGGGTGTGGAGATCAGACTCAGTTAAGCTGCCTGAGATGGTGAGAAACTGAAAATCAGAAAAGTATTTGGAAGAGCTAACTCGATTATAGTGAGTGAGAACAACAGTGATAGAGAATCCCTTGGAGTAAAGAGCTTTTCCAAGTTGCATCATTGGAGTGACATGACCTTGTGCTGGAACTGGAACTAACACGATCCTTCTCTTCACTCTCTTATCCTCCATTGTTAATCTCTTTCTTTCTCAATTTAGGAATGGGAAAAAGCTAAACAAAAAAAAGGACATAAGGATAAACTTAATGCTTTCACCAGATCTGGTCTGATATATAGACACGTGAGATATACATTTTATGTTTCATTGGTTTCATCGATATTTTGTTTTTTATCCTTATGTGGTAAATTCTGAGGTTGGAGAAAGCTCTGAACATTGTATGCAAGAACAAGCACGTGGAGTTCATAAAGTCGACAAAGAAAACAGAAGATACTGGATAATGACAAGTTCGGCTGACGTTTCTCTCCATAGGTCACCTGCCACATTTAAGGCTTCCTTCTAATGAACTCTATCTCATCCTTTATTTATTTATTTGTTCTCTTCCTAATAGAGCCTAGAGGTGTTATTTTTAACATTTAACATAGAACGACAAAAAAAAAAGAATTCGGTCATAAAAATGACCAACTTTGTTGTTTTTGCTAAAACAATTACAAACTTATTAGTGAGACATTTTAAGTATAGACTTTTGTTGACTAAACATAATTAAACACCTGATTAGTCAACTCTAACCATTGTTATGTGTAATTAACGTGACGTTACTGTGCTTCGTTATCTAAAACGACACAGTTTGTTTATTTGAGAATAAGAAACTAATCCCTAATTTAGAACCCTAGAATCCCAAATCGATTTCTTCCCTTTCCTCTCTCTGCAACCTTCGATTTCTCTTACTCTCAATTCACAGCGTCTCTTTGAAATTTTCCGATGCGCCACATCTCTTCCTCGCTCATTATCTTTTTCCTGTGTGTCTAGAGCTCTTGTGAACCATCTCTTACTATCTCCTTCTCCGTCAAGTGTCGATTCTACAATCTCAGTCTCCTAAAGGTTGTTGGTTAACTTCGTTTTTGTTTCTTTAATTAGTTTTCATACGAAGTTCATAATCTTAAAGTCCACAATGACGTAACAAAGGATGTGATTCTTGACTTGAAAGAAGATTTCATGGGGATGAAAAACGAGCTGAAAAAGTGGAAGATCATGTATGGATGTTGCATTTGCATAATGGTTATCGTGATTGGATATCTCTTCGTTTGAATTGTCTTGTTGCTTTTGATTGAAACTCATTTTCTTTTTTTGTAAGACTTGTTTAAGGTTGAAGAATTGTCTTGGATTGTAATGGATTTTCAATGTTAAAATGGATTTTCAATGTCAAAAACTAGACATAAGCTTGTCTGAACCTAAAATTAGACATAAGCTTGTCTCAGGCTTAAACCAAAAATTAGCTTTTGAATTGTGAAATCACTTTGGATTTTTTATCAAGCATTCTCGAGTATTTTATTTCAAAATATTAGACAAAATGAAGAAGAGGAACATAATCGAAAGAATAGTATTTTATCAAGCATTCACAAGTGTTTCAAAACAGTAGACATAAGATGAAAAAGATAAACATAATCTGAATTTGAAAGAGAAAGAAGTAAGCCGATTGAAAACAACAAAAAGCCAATAGCATTTTAAGTTTAATTATTAAAGAACCCAGCCACTTGAAAATCTGAGTAAATCCTGATGAAAATCTGTGGTCCTTCGTATAACTTTGTGTCTTTAAACCTATGATCAAAACAGAGATCCAAGTAGAACTTATGATGCTTCTTGTGAACCGAGTTGTGATCCAAGCTGTGATCCTCCGTCCTTTGCGAACACAACAAACACAGTGAAAAAACTGTCATTATAAGAAAACCGAGATACTAATTGAATTGAGAACTTATTAAATGAAATCAAAGTAACCAGTTCTTGCTTCCTTGGTCGGCCTCTAGGTCGTTTTGGTGGAGGTTCAACACTCGACTTTGAGCAGGTGAGCTTGTTGTGGCCTTCTTCCTTACAGTTGGAGCAATTCATGATGCGGTGCTCTCGGCTTAACTTCGTCTTCTTAGACACAGTTTCATTTGCTGATTTTTTCCGATCGTAGTTTCTTGGCCTACCGCGGTTGCCTAATCTGCTTGGAGGCGGCAGAACTGGTAATCTGTTTAACCTAGGCCACTCTTTCATTCCTTGCACAGGCGCAATACCACGCTCATAAGTTAGCCGCCATACCCGAGTTGTATAAAACTCAGAAACATACTCATCAACTTTCTGCTTCTTGTCTACGATAACTTTCCTAGCATGAGCACATGGAATTCCAACAAGCTGCCACTTTCCACATCCACAAGTCTTCAAATTCATGTCAACAACATAAGCACAACCGTTTAGCTCTACTTCATGTAGATTACCTGTTGCTGTGCGTCTTATGCAGTAGTTAGATTGCTTATTAGCCAACTCAATCTCACGATGAGCACTCTTGGTGAACTTAGTCTTCAGCTTGTTAGCCAACACCGATCTCCTGGCATGACGATTCATGCACTGTTGTCTTACATCCTCTAACAATTCAAGCAATGGCTTTCTCCTGGTTTGCTTGATTGTTCTATTGAAAGATTCACTGAGATTGTTCAGATTATCACCGCAATACGAACCGAGTTTGAAGAAGGCCCTAGACAATGTTTCTGGATTCGTTTTAAGTAGAGACGTGTGAGGTACTTGACTGTGGCGCTCCATTGCTTTCAAATTATCTTCATAGTCTCCTCTGGTGTAGCTCCGAGCTATTTTCCAAAATAGACGCTCAAGCTCTAAATCATGACTGTCTCGTTTCCAATTTCCAAGGATGTGTCTAGCACACATACGATGTTCACATTGAGGAAGCACATTGTGCACAGCCTTAACCAAACCCTGCAAATAAAGACACAAAAAAATCAATGTTTGAAAGTGTAACTTCAAAGAAAAACTGTAACTTCAAGTGATTTGAAAGTGATAAAATCAAAACTGGTCAAAGGAAAACAATGTGAAAAAGTTGCTTAAATCAATTGGACTAAAAACAATGGACTACAAAAATAATGTGTGGCTTAAATCGAATAAAAACAATGGACTAAAAATCATCAAGCAATGAACAAACCGATCACTGAACAAACTGATCAACATATAAGCTGCTATTTTTTCAAACAAACTCATCAAAAAAATTAACAAATCGATAAAAAAACTGAGGAAACAATTCAACAAAGAAGCTGCTAGTTTATGAAACTATAAAAACCATAAGTAACCTGTAACCTGTAAATTGTAACAGCACAAAATCAGAAACCATAAGTAACTTCTAAATCTCAATTCTGATTTTAAAACTCACAAAATTTATAAATCTGTTCAATATTTAACAACACAAAACAAACAAAAACAGTAAATAAAACATACCTTTTGCTTATCGGAAATGATTGTGTAGTCTCTACCATCCCCAAGATCTAAGTCACGTGTGATATGTTTTACGAACCAATCTGCAATTCACATCATTTTCAATCTCCACAACAGCCCACGCAATTGGCACAATTCTGTTATCGCCATCTCTTCCCACTGCAGCTAACAATTGCCCTTTAACATCCCATTTAAGAAACGCTCCATCTAGTCCTATAATTGGTCTACAAAAACTCTTCCAAGCAGCTCGTTGCGCATCAAAGCACACATATAGCCGTTTGGCCCCTAGAGTTGTTTCAATCTCCATCGTTGTACCAGGATTTATCTGAAGAACCTCAGCTTCATAGTCCCAAATTCGAGCAAAATGTGCTTCGTGGCTCGCTCTTCTTGACCTTGTAATTTTTGTTTTCGCTTTTCGACATTGTTCATCACTTACTTTCAGCCCGTATATCCTCTGTATATCGTCAGCCATTTCCAAAGCCGTGAACTTTGGATTCAATCTCAGCTTTTTATCATACAATTGAGCAATTGTACCACTTTTCAGCATCTTTGAATACCCGGATCTGATACATGTGTGTTTGCTCTGGTAAACCTTAATCTGCAGTTTGTGTTTCCTTCTCTCATACCCACAATAACATCTCCACACACATGGCTCCTCATCTTTGTATGGGTCTGCTTCGTATGAGCAAATTGCACCTAATTTCTTCTGCGTAGACATGTACAACTTAATATCATAGCGGGTTTTCAAGGAGTACCTTAGCAAAGCGTTTTTGAAATCAGCTGCGCAACCAAAAGTTTTGCCCAGTGCTAGAATTTCTTCAGGTGACTCTTCTTCAGTCCGATTGTATCTGCGTTCTTCTTCTTCCTCATCTTCTGATGATGACAATGGATCAGGTATCTTCTCTTCGTCCCAAATATCATCTCCGCTATCATCACTCTTTACATCTTCGTCAGCAACGTCTCCAAAATGGGTAGCTAAAACCATCTGAGCCTCTTGTTGCACAGGTACAAATTCCTCATCCTCTTGACCACTATTCTCCTCGCCGCCGCAATCATCAAACTCATCTCCGAACTCATCTGCGACTACACTACAATCATTATTCTCAATTTCTTCAGTTGCGTCTTCTTCAACATCTTTTTCTAGCGACGCCGTCTTCTCAGCTCGATTTTGTCGACGATTGGGAACTCTATTCTCAGCTTCGACTTCGAGATCTGCGAGTGGCGCCCCCGTCGTCTCTGCTTGATTCCGACGACGAGTTGGAAGCTTGCTTCTCCTGTCATGACCAAATTCAAAGAGACGCTGTGAATTGAGAGTGAGAGAAATCGAAGGCTGCAGAGAGAGGAAAGGGAAGAAATCAATTTGGGATTTAAGAGTTCTAAATTGGGGATTAGGTTCTTATTCTCAAATAAACAAATTGTGTCGTTTTAGATAACGAAGCACAGTAACATCACGTTAATTGCACATAACGATGGTTAGAGTTGACAAATCATGTACTTAATTACGTTTAGTCAACAAAAATCTATACTTAAAATGGCTCACTAATAAATTTGTAATTGTTTTGGCAAAAAAATAAAGTTGGTCATTTTTATGACCGAATTCTCCAAAAAAAAGTCCTTAAACATAGTTTCATGTCTGAACGTAACAACTACCAACTCTAGTTTTAAATTTTAACATGGAATGATGGTCATTGGACTTGTGACCATCCAAACAGAAACAAAAGTGGCTCTATTGGATTTAGTTGAGCGGTTGGGTATTGTGACAAAGTGGAAATAATTTAAGTAATTTAAAGGTTTCAAGTGATTGAACTTGACCCCACCAACTGTAATGGACAAGCCCAAGATCTTATCTCTTATCCTGTTTTAGAGCAACTCAAACCAATGTTTTTTTGTCTCCAAATGCAGAGAATCTTTTTTTTTTTTTTTTTTGACAAAATTGTAGAAACTCTTTCTATTTAGAGATAACTGCCAAATATTACACTTACGATAGAATCCATGTCCTGTTTTGTCATTTGATTATTCATAATATTATAAATTGAATCTCTTTTGATACGCTTTTTGACTATGAATAGAGACTATCTCATCTTCTTCATCATCTTCACAAGGAATTGACAAAGTCGTCTAATGAGCTGCATGAGGAACCTCCACTTCTGGCAGAGGCTTCGAGCTTCTCTTTCAACTCGATAGCTCTCTTCCTCATATCTACCCCTTCTTCATCCACAATCAACATCTTCACAGCTCTCTCTACAGTTACTTTCTCCATCTCCCCTTCCAATAGAACCCCAATTCTCCAAACACTATCTATATACCTAGCATTAACTCTCTGATCGCCAGTAAAAGGCTTACAGATCATTGGAACTCCTTCAGCGATGCTCTCTAGCGTTGAGTTCCATCCACAATGACTCCAAAACCCTCCTACTGCAGGATGTCTTAGAACTTCTATCTGAGGAGCCCATTTCACAATGTAACCTCTTTCTGAAATCAACTTACTGAATTCCTCTGGTAAAGTCTCTGTCCATTCCGAGGCAGGAATAGAACCTGGTCGTATCACCCACAAGAAAGGTTGGTTGCTATTACTTAATCCCCAAGCCATCTCCAACATGTCTTTGATTTCTATTAGAGCCAAGCTTCCCAAGCTTATGTAAACCACCGTGCTTGGTTTCTGCTTGTCCAACCACTCAATGCAGCTTCTGTCCTCTTCGAGTAAACTACTACAAGGCACCGAAGCTGCAATGTGAAGTGGGGCTATAGGATACACCGGAATTTGTAGTTCTAGCTGCAACCGTGCCAAAGATGAGCTCTCTAAACAGCTTGCTGAGTTGATGATAACAGCAGAAGCTGTTCGAATGTTAACAGCCTTACTATAGAGCTTGAGAACACTCTCTAATGGCCCAAATGCTGAAAATGGCAAGTCCTTGTACCTTAGAGGATGCAAACCTGGAAATACCTTGTCTTGCCTCTCAGGATCTGCAAAAGAGAATGGCATGTGGATTGGTTTATCTAAATGGGCTTTTGAGTGTGAGGTAAAAAGATAGAATCTTGAATACCTTTTATGTCGATCAAGAACGACTCTGCGTTGACTTTAGCCAAAACAGAGCGACAGACAAAAGCAGTAGTACTTGTCGTGCTGAAGACGACACTGGGGAGTTTAAACTCCATAGCTGCATCTTGAGAGAAGTACATGTACTCATCGTAGACGAGACAAGCAATATCATCATCACCGTGTTCCTGCAATAGTTGACTTAAACACTGATTGAACCCTGACTCGCAGATTTGATTGAGCTTCATGAGGAACATGAGTGGTCCACGGTATGGAGATCAGACTCAGTTAAGCTTCGTGGGATGGTGAGAAAATAAAATCAGAGAAGTCTTTGGAAGAGCTAACTCGATTATACTGAGTCTGAACAACAGTGATAGAGAAGCCTTTCAAGTGAAGAACTTTGCCGAGTTGCATCATTGGAGTGACATGACCTTGTGCTGAAACTGGAACTAACACTATCCTTCTCTTGATTCGATTTTCCTCCATTACTAGTTTCTTTTCTCTCTTTGTTTCTCAGTTTATGAATGGAAAAGCTCAAAGAAACATAAGGATACTTTCACCAGATCTGATCCGATGAGATAAACAAAATTCACTATTCTTTGGTCTCAAAGATTTTATTATATTTTAACCAAAAGAAGAAGATTTCATTATTATCTCGAAGTGGAAAATTGAGATTTGAAGGCTGGCTGGACTTTGAATAAAATTGCAAAAAAAAAAAGAAAAAAAAAGAAACAGAGAAATATTCAGATTTGGAATCGGCAAAATATCAAAGGTTTTCCTTTTGTTTGTCTTATGAGTCGATCTCAGCCTATCCTTTGATCCTTGTTAGATAAGAGTCATAAAAACTAATAGAGTCAAGAATCTTACACAAAAAAAGTCAATTAAAAAAATAACCATCAAATGTGTTTTATTTAAATAATCATTCAATTTTTTATAACTTACATCTAGAATAATATTATTTTATATAGAATAAAATTCTGAACTTTTTTAAAATATGATATAAATATAGTTATGTAACAATTTTTTAATCATAGATTTCTTATTTATTTTCCGTAAAAATTAGAAAAACTGTCTTTAAATCAAATGTTAAAATTATGAATTTTTTCTCAAACATAAATATTATAGAATTATATATTTATAATTAGAAAAGGCTATCTTGAATTTGCTTGTGGTCTTAAATTTAAAAAGCTAATACAAATAGATAAACCCATATTAAAAATATAACATAAATCATTTTCAAAGATTATATTTATAGAAATTAATATATAAATATATTACTTTTCAAAATTTAAGTCAGATTTGATGATTAAAAACCCCCATAAGGAGCCTTGAGATAAAAACAGTTTCTGATATGTCCCGTACATAGCACGGCACCGTGATCGTCTAGTCGAGTGACTACCGAGTAGCCGTGAATCTCGTTCCTGTAGACCTGTGGTCCAAGCAGCAAAAGGGTAGTGATCGTAGCTGGATTGAAAGAATACTTCAAATACTGTTTTGAGACTTAAAACAATGCTTCTGTCTCCAAATGAAGAAACCAATCTTTTTTTCTTTCTTTTTGACATCTTCTATTTAGAGACAACTGCCAAATATTACACTTAATATAGAATATATGTCCTTTTATGCCATTTGATTCAAAAGTGCTAAACCAATCTCTTCTGATACATTTTTGACTTTGAACAATAAACACTATCTCATTTTTCACGGCGTCTTCAAGAAATTTACAAAGTCGTCTAATGAGCTGCATGAGGAATCTCCACTTCCAACAGAAGCTTCCAGCTTCTCTTTCAAGTCAATGGCTCTCTTCCTCATATCTTCCCCTTCTTCATCAACAATCAACCTCTTCACAGCTCTCTCCACAGTTTCTTTCTCTAGCTCTCCCTCTAATAGAACCCCAATTCTCCAAACACTCTCTAAGTACCTTGCATTAACTCTCTGATCGCCTGTAAAAGGCCTACAGATCATAGGAACACCTTCCCCGATGCTCTCTAGTGTCGAGTTCCATCCACAGTGACTGCAAAACGCTCCTACTGAAGGATGTCTGAGAACTTCTATCTGTGGAGCCCATTTCACAACGTAACCTCTTTCTGAAACCAACTTACTGAATTCCTCTGGTAAGGATTCTGTCCATTCTGATTCGGGAATAGAACCTGGTCGAATCACTCACAAGAAAGGTTGGTTACTATTACTTAATCCCCAAGCCATCTCCAACATGTCTTTGGTTTCCATTAGAGCTAAGCTTCCTAAGCTTATGTAAACCACTGAGCTTGGTTTCTTCTTGTCCAACCGCTCAATGCAGCTCCTGTCCTCTTCTAGTAAACTACTACAAGGTGCAGAAGCTGCTATGTGAAGTGGGCCTATAGGATACACTGGAAGTTGTAGTTCTCGTTGCAACCATGCCAGAGACGAGCTCTCTAAACAGCTCGCTGTGTTGATAATAACAGCAGAAGCTGTTCCAACGTTAGAAACCTCACAGTACATCTTGAGCAAACTCTCTAATGACCCAAATACTGAAATTGGCAAGTCCTTGTACCTTAGAGGATGCAACCCTGGAAACACTTTGTCTTGCACTTCAAGATCTGCAAAGTCATTTAGATTGGTTTATCCAAACAGTCTTTTTGAGTTGAGGTACAAAGCTAAAAAAGTGTTGAGCACCTTTCATGTCCTTAAAGAACGATTCGGCATTGACACGAGCCAAAACACAGCGACAGACAAAGGCAGTAGCACTTGTCGTGCTGAAGACGACACAAGGAAGTTGAAACTCCTTAACTGCAGCTTGGGAGAAGTACATGTACTCATCGTAGACGACACAAGAAATAGCATTACCTTGTTCCTCCAATAGTTTACTTAAACAGTTCTTGAAGCTTGACTCACAGATTAGATTGAGCTTCGTAAGGAACTTGAGTGGTCCAAGGGTATGGAGATCAGACTCAGTTAAGCTGCATGGGATGGTGAAAAAGTGAAAATCAAAGAAGTCTTTGGAAGAGCTAACTCGATTATACTGAGTCAGAACAACAGTGATAGAAAATCCCTTGGCGTAAAGATCCTTTCCGAGATGCATCATTGGAGTGACAGACCTTGTGCTGGAACCGGAACTAACACTATTCTTCTCTTCTTCACTCTCTTTGCCTCCATTGTTAATCTCTCTTGTTCTCTCTTTCTTTCTGATCAATATGGGAATGGGCAAAAGCTCAAAGAGACATAATAAGATCAGATCAGATCTGACATAAAGACACGTGAGATATATATTTACATTCATTGGGGCTCAAGATTTTATTTTTATCCCATACATTGAAATTTAAGATATAATGACTTGTGTGGTTGGGAAAACCTCTCAACGTTCTTTATAGCGTGGAAAAGACAATCACAAAGCACGTGGAGCAACAAAAATAGATAAAGAAAACACACAAGATTCGAAATCACAGATTCAATGCAACGTCGTTCCTTTTGTCATTTTCTGATATAAAGTCGATCTCATCCTTTCTTTCTAGATAATAATATGTAAATGTGTTGCTTTTTTTTTGTTCTTTTCAAAATATAGCAAAGTTGTATGTTTCAGAAAATTTTTTATATATAAAATAAATAATTTATCAAAAATAAAATTCAGATTTCATGATCCTTAGGATCAAACAGTTTCTACCCAGCTGCTGCCTGGGAACCTTCTCAACTTCTTCTTCTTTATCATTTTCTTCATTCTTACAACACTTTCCCAACTACCAGCATTTGCATACAAACTAGACAAAAGCAGATCATTCCCTGAGTTCTCAGGTTCGAGCTCTGTTAAATGCTCTGCTGCAATCTTTGCTAACTCCATATTCCCGTGGTTCCTACACGCACCTAGCAAAGCACCCCACACAAACATATCCGGCTTCATTCGCATAGGCTTGATTGTTTCATAGGCCTCAACAAGCTTCCCTGCTCGGCTGAGAAGATCCACCATACAAGCATAATGCTCCAATCTCGGCTCGATTCTGTACTTGTTTTGCATCAAAAGAAACAGTTTTTGTCCAAGGTCAGTTAACCCGGCGTGGCTGCAGGCTGTGAGGATGGCCGTGAATGTTAAGTGGTCTAGTTTCTCTCCTGTGGCTTCCATCTGATTGAATAGCTCAACTGCTTTGTCTGAGATCCCGTGATTTGCGTAACTGAAGATCATCGAGTTGAAAGTGACTGTTGTCTTCTTGGGAGTTTTGTGAAACAAGATCATTGCTTCTGATATGTATCCACATTTCCCGTACATATCTAGCAAAGCACTTCTAACGAAACCTTGATCTTCTAGCCCGGTGACTACTGAGTAACCATGAATCTCCTTCCCGTGCTTTATATTCGCAAGTGTGGTACAAGCAGGCAAAAGGGATGTGATCGTAGCTGAATTTGGAAAGAACCCATGAGCTAACATCTGCTTAAAAGCATCAAAAGCTTTCTCATTCTGGAAATTATGTACAAGGCCTGATATAATAGAAGTCCATGACACAACGTCGGGCTTGTGACCATCCAAACACATCATCTCAAGAATCTCACATACTTTTTCTTCATTTCCCATAAGCGAGAATCCTGCAATTAGAGCATTCCCAGTGATAATATCCGGTTTTATTCCCAGTAGTTTCATATCTTTCACCAAGTTCAATGCTTCAGCTGATTGGCTGTTGTTAGCATAACCAGAGATCATAGCATTGACTACAACCAAATCTTGTTCAGCCAAATCATCAAACACCTTCCTCGCATTCTCTACCTCTCCAAACTTCGAGTACATATCAATAAGTGAGCTAACTATAAAAGCATCAGACTCAAATGAACACTTCAGCACCATACAATGTATCATCTCCCCAAATTCTTGATCAAGCAGATTGCGACTGGCTTTAAGAAGGCTAGGAACGATGAAACTGTCAAGCTTTAAAACTTCTTTATTCATATCTCTGAAAATATCCAAAGACTCCTGATAGTACCCATTTCGAGCACAAGCCCCAATCACGACAACCCATCCACTAATGTCTCTGTTGGGCATTTCATCGAACAGCTTCCGAGCATCTAAAACTTTTCCACATTCAACATAGAACGTTACAAGCTTAGCTGCAATTCTCGTCAAACGAGCAACCCCAGATGTCACTAGGTGCGCATGAAGCTCTTTTCCTCCACATAGCAATCGATTTCGACCGTTGGTTTCGATGAGTTCAGCATAAGAACCGATTGACAATATCCGAAAAGAACCAGGAATGATGGACAATTTTTTCATAGTTGAAGATCAAAGCTTCAAAATTTATCAAAAACCGCATTATGATTGTAAATTCCAAGTGAAAAGGAGCAACTTTGTCGAACAGAGAACGAAGAAGTAAGAATAGAGTAAACGATTATACCAGATTAAACAGTACGAACCGGTTAAGAGTTAACCAGCAACAAGAGAGCGGTTAAATAAAAACCGCATTGGATTGTCCAAAAAGGAGAAATTGATGAAATCGATCCAATGAGGCAGTGAAAATTATGTATGCAATATCTTCGATTCTGTCGCCAACACCACAAAGTTTCTTCCTTTCTTCTCATCTTCCTCCAATTTCATTCCTTTACCGGATAAATTTTCTGGGTTTTCCTGTAACAAAGTGTTGCTATGGCAGCGATTTTGGTGGCGCTTCGTTCTATAAACGACGAAGTTTTGATCAAAGACGGAGAAATCGAATTATGGTACCGAGAGCTAGAGCATCTCCTTACGAGATTCTTGGTGTGTCTCCATCAGCAACTCCTCAAGACATAAAGAGGGCTTACCGTAAACTTGCTCTCAAGTATCACCCAGATGTTAATAAAGAGGTACTTTTTATGGCTTCTAATTTCATTGAAATCAATTCATTTGGGTTATGTTTTTTTTGTGAACTTTACCGAGTTTGAACTATGTATGGATGCTTCTATATATACAAATTAATGGACTTGGGACTTTGTGTGGTGCTTTCATTTGTATGTGTATCTTTGTAGATCTACTTGAAGTTGTTTCATGGACTTAAGTTACTCAATTCATCCCCTAGCTGTTTTTGGTGTATAGGCAAATGCACAAGAGAAGTTTTTGAAATGAAGCATGCATACACTACTCTGATAAGCTCTGAGTCACGGCCTAAGTACAAGTCAGATAGTCGTGCGTCTGGTTATTCACACTCTACTGACCAAACAAGCCGAAAAAGCGTCAGTCAAGTGGAGGAAGATTTCTATGGACTTGGTAAAGCCCTAACCCCCTTAAAGCACTATATATTTGTAATGTGGTCATTTGAGGATCCTCTTGTGTAAAATGGAAACTTTTTCTTTGAAGCTTAGTGCTAAACTATGGCTTGACATCAGTTTGCAACTTAGGGAAGAAATCTTTTGTTTGAACACCAATGCTAACTAGAGTTTTTGAAAATGTTCATGGTGCTAGGCTCCATGTAATGGCTGTGGTAAGAAGTTTGGTGCGGTGTTCACTTTTATGTGTTGTCACCTTTTGGGGGACTTAGGTTGATTGAGGTCAGTGTGATCTTATGCACAGCACACTTTATCATGCAGGTGAATTCGTGAGGGATGTTCAAATAACAATCGGTAGAGGCACAACCTGTGAAGTTTATTTTCTTTCTGTCGTTAGATTGTTATTTGCATGTCTAGAGATTTTATGTATAGAACATTGTGTAATTGTAGTTAATTGTTCATTTAGAGGCTTACTCTCTGTGGTATTGACAGGGGATTTTTTCAAAGATCTTCAAGAAGAGTTCAAGAACTGGGAAGCTAGTGCATCCTCACAAGGGAAACCGAAAAGTCTTTGGGAGGAACTAGCAGTAAATCCAATAGTTCCAAAATATTGATAACCCTGATTCGTTAATGCATGTCAACTATGGGATTTTAACTTGAAATTTCGTTGGTATATATATAGAAAAAGCTTAGATCTTCCTCTGTTTAAGGTTTTTAGTCTGCTGATTCCTTCAATAAACCTTGTAACTAAAAACTGTGTTCTAGACAATCGTTCTAGGTAAAAGCTTTGTCTTAGTAAGCGTCAAATCGGAAAATCCATAGGACAAACAGATTCTATTGTAAAATGTTTATTCTGATTTGGTTTGACTTCTTTTGATATGGTAATGTCTAAACTGAGATTGTTTTTGGGTGGAAACTTTGTTCTTCCTTCCATGAAGGAGTTTTCATGAAGATTGGTTCTGATGAACGTAGACTAAAACCAATCTTGGCTCCTTTCGATTCTCATGTTTCATTTCTTTTTCATTTCTCTCAGGAAATTGGGGAAGAATTTGTGGAGTTTCTTGAGAAAGAACTTAACGTAAGCGACGAAGACAATGAGAGATCAAGCAAAAATGGAGAAAGATTTGATTTTGAAGAAGGCTCCTCAACAGAGAAATCGTCAGGGAATATTAATAATAGCACGAAGAACAGTATAGAAGAGAACATTGATGAGATCGAAGCAACTCTTGCTCAACTGAAGAAAGATCTTGGCTTGCAATAATCTCAAAAGTTGCAGCATAATAATGTTCTTATTAGTTTGGTTTGATACATTGATGTTTTTTCTTTGAAGCCAGTGAATATTATGATTAAGATTAACTTTTACATCAATTTAATTTATATTATTTTACTTTTTTCCATAAGCATTGGGGAAAGTGAATCTTCCTTGTAACCCAAGGTATATTAACCTCTATTTATTTATTTTGCCTCCATTTTTTATTTTCTTTTCTAGTGATATATATCTAACTTTCACGTTTTCAACAAGGAATAAGAAACAACAAAATATCCAAACTCTACTAGGAAACAAACAAAATAGCGTTACCTCTATAACAATATAAATACACGATCACAATAACAGAGTTCAATACTCAAATCTCACACAAGAAAGCTTGAGAAACTTCTTCTTTGATGTTGTAATCGGCTAAGGTACGTTCATAGATCCTTTGTGGCTTCTCATCTGTTCATATCATTCCTTAATATTTCCAACATTTTTCTCGAAACTTAATCAATCCTTTGCAGCAAAACCACATATCAACACAAACTGAGATGTCGAACGAGTACGACCCGGAAGAAGACGTGGGATTTCACTTTGATCCCACAGACGAAGAAATCATTAAAGAATATCTTATTCCCAAGCTAAGAGGTGAAGCCTGTGAAGACGTCATAGCCACGAAAGATGTTTACGCCATGGAGCCATGGTTTGTCGTCGATCATACCAACGATCCTTTTTTCTTGGAAGACGTTTGGTATTACTTTACGCCCAAGAAACAGGTCTCCGAGAAGAAGATCGGTTGTGGCAAGAACTCGAAGCGGATGATCACCGGAGACAATGATGGGATCGACCGCGGGAGCTGGAAGCAGAATTATAAAGTGGAGATCATCGAGGAGGAGACAGGGAATATCATTGGGACAAAGCAAAACCTAACTTACCTCACAAGTAACAAGATGATGCGGAAGAGAAAGAAGATGAAGAGAGGAGACGGTGGTGCTTCTGCTATTGTTTCAGTTCCTGATAGCGAAAGCGAAAGCAGCTGGATTATGAACTAGTATATGTTACCGGACGAAAATAAGTTACCGAACGAAAGTAAGTTTCAGCAGCTAGTCCTCTGCAAGATTCACAAGAAAAAGAAACCTAAGAACAATAATGATGACGAAGCTTCTACTTCTACTTGTCATGAGTCTTCTTCATCGGAGCAGCTGCCCATCAATGATCATGAGTCTGCTATAGTAAAAGAGAGTAACGGAGAGCAGAATGCTTTAGAAAGATCTGAGGATTTGGGATCGGAAAATGATAATCAAGTTCAGATTAATGCTCCTATTGCTTGTCTAAGCTCAAATTCATATCCGGCGACAGAATCAGAACAAGAAGCTGAAAGAAGAAGAAATTGGCCGCAAGAATTTGCGAATTTTTTGTTGGCAATGAATAGATCGAGTTTACCTGTGGAAGAAGATACAGAACTTCTCTTATACACAAACTCGCATGCTAGAAACACAAGGAATCTTGAACGCTGAAGATTTTCGATAAAGTAGTTAAATGTCTTTGTGTTTATTAAGTCTTGTCATATGAGGATGAGTTTGCTACAATCAAATATTTGAGATAATGTAGCTTAAGGTTCTTGTTTGCATTACTCTTGGAGAAATTTGTTTTCATCTATCCGATTGTACACATTTTTATATTAAAATATAGTATACATTCTTTAAATCTTTGAAGTATATTTTGATGAAGAAGATCGACAACATTTCGTCATCGTCTTGAATTGTCAAAAATTTAGAGTAATTAAAAAAAAAAACAATTCTTGATCTTGCTCAATAATTATTATTGTAATTCAAGCAGTTGCCAATAAGTTTTGTCATATGCAGAGTTAGTTAATATGAATAGTTGTTACTTGTTAGTAATGATTAAGGAGATTTAAAAAGGAAATTCTAACGACGTGAGACTTTTTCGGAGAAATAATAATCGTAAAAGCGGAAAGAATTGTATCTAATTGCTATAAAATAAATTGATCAGATTTTTTTTTTTTTTTGTTAACCTGAGGAAGGTTATAAGTTCTTGTTCAAGATAAAAACTGATCAGGAATGTGTATTTAACTGTCCAATTTTGCATGTTTTTTTTTCATTTTATAAAAAGATTCACATTATTTCTAATATCGGCATTTTTTTCAACAGTTGATAAAAATATTAAGGGTTGAAATGCTTACAATGATCTGTTGAAAAAAAAAAATGAGGTGACAAGTTGGAGTGTTGATAAAATTAAAAAATATGGACCCCTCTTGAAATAGGTGGAGTTATTTGATTGGATTTTCAGATTTTTGATATTTTATTTTTCATTTCAAATATTTAATATCAATTATTTTATAATAATTATAATTATATATATAATTTTTACATCAAAATTCATCAATTTTCGTACTCTATAAGTAGAGGCTAGTTTCATTTATTTTGGACAGGAAAAAAATCTATTTTTTTACTATTATGTGTTTATATTTTATCAAGTTATGTGTGCTTATTATTTATTGTATTGTATTGCATTTTCAGTTTTTTTTATCACTTACATTTTTTAATTTATGTATAAAATAAAAACGAAACAAATTTATTTTATAAATTATTTTATTTTATTTTATGATAATTGTTATTAGTAATCATAAAAATTAAAATATAAATATAAAATAAAATTGGTGGGGTATGGTGTTGTAATTTTGTTAAACAAACCCATTGTAAAAAATAAAATGAAATGTATGTTGAATTATGATGTGGAAAAAAAGAAAAAATGATATAGAGTGTTAAAAAAATATGGGTGTTATAACATCGAAACCAATGTATATAACAATTAAAAAAGTTGCAAGCTTTAAGTTTTAACGTATAATTTTGTTATCGTCTTAAGTCGTAAAAGGTATAGTACCTATAGATGCGTGGAAAAGAAGTAACCGCTTTTCCTGATAAAAATGTGATAAACTAGGTTGAGAAAATATCTCCGATATCATATAAGGCATATTAAAAGAATTTCCTTAATTCCTATATATACCATTATTTTATAATCAATCATTAGTTGTTTTATATATTTTACTTTAATTAACAGATGAAACAAATAAGATGTTTTATACAAATTTGCATAGGGAATATAAAATATCTTCTTAACAATATATATATATATATATAACTTTGTAAAACCATTTTTCCAAAACAGAGGGAGTACAAAATTGCATAGGTTCCAAAAGTTCATCATATATATGTTGTTTTCATGTGTTTATTCTAACTCATAACATCATAATTCATCACTTAATTATAGTATTTCAATTTTTGTATGATTTTCCACCAACCACAAAAAAATATTCAGTTTCTTATTGATTTTTTAAAAAAATACTTTTTTCCAATGAGATTTTCATGAAAACAAAATATAGAAACTTGCTGCCAAAAATAACAGAACTTCATAAAAATATAATGTGTGCTAAATATCGTCTGATCTAAATGCCAAAATTGAAAAAAAGGAAAGAAAATTACATATTATCCATTAAAAATGTTTTTTTTTGTTTGTCGCCTAAAAGGATAAAACAAAGTTGTTACAAATACAATTTTTTTTTTCTTTTCATATTTCACAAATACTAGTAAACTCGAATTTTGTTGTAATTAGGAAAACAAAATAATCTATCCATTAAAAAGTATAAATTCAATTACACTTATATATGTCTCTCCAGTCCAGACCATACTATACAATCACAAAAGATAACAAAAAAAAAAAGAAGCTTTTTCTAACCATACCTGAAACCATAATCCTTGAGAACCATAAAGATGTCAAACTACTACGAAGAAGACGTAGGGATTCACTTTGATCCTACGGACGAAGAACTCATTAAAAGTTATCTAATTCCCAAGCTAAGAGGTGAAGCCTGTGAAGACTTCATAGTGATGATGGATGTTTACGCCAAAGAGCCATGGCTGTTGAACCATACCAACAATCCTTTTCTCATGCAAGACGTTTGGTATTATTTTACGTCGAAGAAACAGGTCTCCGAGGAGAAGATCGGTTGTGGTAAGAACTCGAAGCGGAGGATCACCGGAGACAACGATGGCATCGACCGCGGGAGCTGGAAGCAGAATTTTAAAGAGAAGATCATCGACGAGGAGACAGGGAATATTATTGGGACAATGGAAAACCTAACTTACACCGCACGTAACAAGAAGAAGCTAAACAACAAGAAGAAGCTGAAGAGAGGAGACGATGCTTCTGCTCTTGTTCCAGTTCCAGGTAGCGAATACAGCTGGATTATGAACGAGTATATGTTGCCGGACGATGGTAAGTTTCAGACGCTAGTCCTCTGCAAGATTCACAAAACAAAAAATCTCAAGAACAAGGACAAGAATCTTCATGAATCTTCTGCTTCCTCGGAGCAGCAGCCGATTAATATTAATAGTGAGTCTGTTGTAGCTGCTTCTTTGGAGCATCAGCAGCCATTATTATGGGGTGATAATAAATCCGAGATTCCGCACACAGAGAGAAACAGAGAGCAGAGTGGAGAAGGAAACATGGTTCGGCCTCAAGTAGAAGCACTCTCAATGACCGAGAGGGTTCCAGAAGAGAAGGACGAAGAAGTCGAAGCCACGGACAAATGGATTGGAGATTACATGGATAAGTTGGAGACTCTGGATGGATCGGGTTCGACGGATCAGAACTTGCTGGCTCAGTTTGCTTCTATCTGCTTTCAACGTTCTTGAAGAAATATAGGAATCTGAGCGATGAAGATTTTATATATTATAGTTAAAGGCTTGTTTATTTAGTTTTCATATGATGGATGAGTTTACTACAGTGAAATGTTATTTAAGATAAAGGTTCTTGTTTGAATAGCTCTTGGATAAATTTATGTGTTTAATTTATCCAATCGTGTACATTTTTTCATTTTATAAAATTATACATTCTTTCTAAGTAGCAAGTACTTTAGAGTTCAAGCCAATCTGTTCTAAGTACTTTGCTTCAGTTCTCTCCTTATTCTTCATCAATTTCCTGTTTTCTTGTGTGTTTTGTTTATTGATCAAAGGCTTTTTGTCACTTATTGATCTCACGAATTCAATCATCAGAATGGCTCATAGGTTAGATGCTTTGCAGGACAAGAACTCCTATTGAAGATGAAATTAGTTTAGAACCTTACATGAATAAATCATACAATTCTTGATCAGAAGCAATCCCTATCCCTTGAATATCAAGAAAACGTCTCACCAAATATATCAAAAAGGAGACCACTACATTAAAATTCAATTTGACATTCTAAATATTTTTCATGAGATTTTCATGAAAACAAAATCCTTAATTAAATATAGAAACTTGCTGTTAAAAACAAACAGATAAATTAAAATATAATTATCGTCTCTATATGCCAAAATTAAAAAAAAAAGGAAAGAAAAATTACATATTATCCATTAGCCTAAAATAATGTTATTACAAATACAAAATTCTTTTTTTTTTCTTTTGATATTTCACAAATACAAATTCAAATACTACTAAAATCGAATTCTGTTGTAATTAGGAAAATAAATTAACATATCCATTATATAGTAGAAATATACACTTTCATGTCTCTCCATACCATATTCGACGATCACAAAACATTAAAAACAAAAAAAAAAGCTTTTTCTAACCATACCTGAAACCATAATCCTTGAGAACCATAAAGATGTCAAACTACTACGAAGAAGACGTAGGGATTCACTTTGATCCTACGGACCAAGAACTCATTAAAAGTTATCTAACTCCCAAGCTAAGAGGTGAAGCCTGTGAAGACTTCATTGTGATGATGGATGTTTACGCCAAAGAGCCATGGCTGTTGAACCATACCAACAATCCTTTTCTCATGCAAGACGTTTGGTATTATTTTACGCCGAAGAAACAAGTCTCCGAGGAGAAGATCGGTTGTGGTAAGAACTCGAAGCGGAGGATCACCGGAGACAAAGATGGCATCGACCGCGGGAGTTGGAAGCAGAATTTTAAAGAGAAGATCATCGACGAGGAGACAGGGAATATTATTGGGACAATGGAAAACCTAACTTACACCGCACGTAACAAGAAGAAGCTAAACAACAAGAAGAAGTTGAAGAGAGGAGACGATGCTTCTGCTCTTGTTCCAGTTCCAGGTAGCGAATACAGCTGGATTATGAACGAGTATATGTTGCCGGACGATGGTAAGTTTCAGACGCTAGTCCTTTGCAAGATTCACAAAACAAAAAATCTCAAGAACAAGGACAAGAATCTTCATGAATCTTCTGCTTCCTCGGAGCAGCAGCCGATTAATATTAATAGTGAGTCTGTTGTAGCTGCTTCTTTGGAGCATCAGCAGCCATTATTATGGGGTGATAATGAATCCGAGATTCCGCACACAGAGAGAAACAGAGAGCAGAGTGGAGAAGGAAACATGGTTCGGCCTCAAGTAGAAGCACTCTCAATGACCGAGAGGGTTCCAGAAGAGAAGGATGAACAAGTTGAAGCCACGGACGAATGGATTGGATATTACATGGATAAGTTGGAGACTCTGGATGGATCGGGTTCGACGGGTCAGAACTTGCTGGCTCAGTTTGCTTCTATCTGCTTTCAACGTTCTTGAAGAAATATAGGAATCTGAGCGATGGAGATTTTATATATTATAAGTTAAAAGGCTTGTTTATTTAGTTTTCATATGATGGATGAGTTTGCTACAGTGAAATGTTATTTAAGATAAAGGTTCTTGTTTGAATAGCTCTTGGAGAAATTTGTGTGTTTAATTTATCCAATCGTGTACATTTGTTCAGTAAATAAAATTATACATTCTTTCTAAGTTAAGTACAACAGAGATCGTTAGACAGGCTTTTAGAGTTCAAGCCAATATGTTCTAACTTCTAAGTACTTTGCTTCAGTTCTCTCCCCTATTGAAGTTGAAATTCTAGTGAGAAAGACGCAATGTAAAGTTCAAAGTTCCGGTTAATTAGTTTTAGAACATTACATGAATAAGTCATACCATTCTTGATGACAAACATTCCATGTATTATATCAAGAAAACACCTCACCAAATATAGTTTGCATGTTAATATATATATATACATGTATACATATATTTTTTACTTTTTGAATTAATAAATCATAAAATAAATTTACATATCTATAAAGTTCCATTATACATGAATTTAAATTATATATTAATATTATGCATGAAATCTTATTATTTTAAATGCTACATTATTAGTATTTATATTAAAATTATTAATATCAAATGTTTTATGATTGTTTTCTGAATTTTTATTATTATTGATATAATTGTAGATTAACTAAAAATAATAATTAATTAATATAACGGTCCCACCAACTCTCAAAGTTCAGGGCTTATAAATACAAACACGTATAGGTTCATCCGTTCATAACATCAGTACCTTACGTTACGATTGAGTAGCTCTTTCATCATTTCTAATCTTCCATCGATTGCTTCAGAGAAAATCGCCTCAAATGTCGAAGAAGATAACGTTATCGTGCAACGACGGCAAATCTTTTGAGATCGACGAAGCGGTCGCACTTCAGTCACAGACAATAGCACATCTTGTTAAAGACAACAACAACAGTAATATATTCGTCCCAGTTACAAACGTGAGAAGCAACATCCTCGAGTTGGTGATAGAGTATTGCAAGAAGCATGTAGATGGTGATTCTTCTTCAACCGACGAAGATCTCAAGAAGTGGGGCACTGAGTTCGTGAAGTTCGATGATGAATCCACAGTACTCCATCTCATTAATGCTGCCAAATACCTAGACATCGAAAGCCTGACGTCTCTTGGTTGCAAAAGAGCCGCTGAAATTATCGCAAATAAAAGTGTAGAAGAGGTACGCGCATTCTTCAACATCGAGAACGATTATACACCAGAGGAAGAAGAAGAAGTTCGCATTGAGAATCCATTGGCTTTTTATTAACCGGTTTAAATCAATAACCAACCAAGTTTTCTTTCTTTTTGTTTTCTGTTTTATTTCTTTCGATTTCAATAATTCCGACCCATGCTTTTGCTCTAGAGGGCCATCTTTCGTTGGATATTAATAATATGATTATGCAATTTTAAGAGCCATGCTGTAAAAAAAATCTTATGCTAGGGGATACACAAATTAAAGTATTTCGTTGATGTAGCAATGCTTGAATCCTTTAATCTTTCTGTAACAATTAAGAAGTAAATCCTTTAATTTAAGGCCTAAACTGTAACCTTTTTTTTTTTTTTTTTTTGTTAATTCTAAACTGTAACGTTTGTTTTAACCTTTAATGTTTCACGGTAAAATCTCTAGCCACCGAGCAAGGGTAAGTTGAAGCAGCATTGCATCGATCTTGGGAGTTAATTTGGTGGCTTGTCTGAAACTAGTTAATAGTGTTCTATATCTATGAGTCTACGATATGCCAAAGGTTGTTGATTTTTTGGCTGCTTACTTGACTCTTGTAATGAGATTTGTGTTTATTGATGGTAATGGCCAACCTCAGTTCAAACAAATCAACAGAAAAATGTCGCAATGGTTGACACTCATGATTCGGTTTTTACTGAAATCTATGGTTCATTCAGAACTAGTTTTCCATTAATTGTGTTTCTGTATTAACTATCCAATTTCGATTCAGCAAAAATTGGAATGAATTGTTGTTAAGTAAAACATTAATCAACCATTATGGCTACCAAGAAATAAGATGAGGAAAAAGAAAAAAGATGTGTAGCTAAGAAGTAAGAAGTAAGAACCAAAAGCTTATTGGTGGATTTCAATCATTCAACTGAAAGCTCATCCAAACATATACTCAAAAAGAGAAGAGAAGAAGAAATCCATTTAAATTTTAAACATATTGGGAAAAGAACAGATCAACAAAGTAGAATGTGCACTGTTCAAGAGTTGTGAAAACACAGAGCAAAAGGAAAATAGAGATCAAATAGTATCTAGAATTCTCTCTTTCATGTTATTATAACAGATTTGAAAGCCGAATCACTCACAGTAGTTTCCATAAGGACACTTCACCTTCTCAGCTTCCACAATTCACATCAATAGATCACCTGAAATTTAAAAAAATCATGAACAAGTGCACAGAATGGTTCGTATTAGGATCCTGTGAAATAATCCTGTAATTACATGGTTTAGAGAATGAGCCTACTCAAAAACTTGTGTTTAATCTGAATGAAGTGAGAAAAAATCCTGTAATTACATGGTTTAGAGAATGAGCCTACTCAAAAACTTGTGTTTAATCTGAATGAAGTGAGAAAATTCATAATGAATCAAGTAATACCATCTACAACAACAAAAATGGCTCATAGAAACAAGTACAGAGAAATCAAACACTAGGCATTGAGATTTGTGATGAATGGTAGTCAAAAGACATTTCACTAGACACAAAATCTTTTGCATAAGTTATAGGCAAAAACATGCAACCAAATATGAGAAACAATTCTAAGAAATCTAAACGAAATAAAAAACTTCATATGGTTCAATTAACAGCAGAGAAATCATACAACATTTTAATAACTAAAATAAAAGATCGAAATATCTGAAATCGGATACTACTAATTGATCGAAAGAGCAAAATATTACTTACCGCCTGTGTTGTTGGACAAACTTGGAGTTCTTAGCGTCTTCCTCTGCAAATCAATCAATCACATAGATTAGGGTTTCCACAATCCAGAGACATAATACATAAGTATATCCGATCTGATTCTAAAAATACGGATCAATTGAGGATTAGCTCTATCATTTATATATAAGATCGATCAGATCTGAAGACTTACCAGTAAGTCCAGCTGTGAGCTTGGTGATGAGAGCGCCGGTAATGGCGAATCCAGTGAGAAACGGCCAACAACGTTTCCATTCCCTCTTGAAGAACACTGGCCATGGATCGAACAATCTCATCTCTCTCTCTTTTTCTCTTGGGTCGTCTTCCGATGGAGAAGGATTTGTTTCTCTAACTTTGGTCGCGTAGACGATGAAAGTGACAACAAACAGCTGATAGGGTGATTTGATAAATGGATCTGAATTCGTTTCTCAATAATGGGCCACACAAACCTAATCTGGCCCAAAACAAGTAGTCCAATTATTTTTGTATTCTTGTAAAATATAGAAACGTTGCGTTTTAAACGCAAGCCTCTTACGACTGCGATCCTAACACTCCAAACGACAGATGAAAGTTTTTACAGAAAAAAATAAACAAAATAATTAGGCTAATCACCTTAGCTAAACTTTACAAGGCTCAAAAATTAGTGAGAGCTGTCAAACAACGAAAGCAACTACTACTTCTTGGACTTAGTCTTAGATTAGTTGATTCTCTCTTTAGAGCTTAGCGTAATTTCATGATAGTGATGTTACTGATGTCCCAAGTCAAATTCTCTAGAAACCTAAAAGAAACAGATTATGGATTGTGATTTCCTTCTCAATATTGACTTATCTCTACTCTGACACATGAGTATTAGACTCAAAAATTCGTGAAATCCGTTGAACAAATAAATAAAATTCTTTGTAGACTTTGTCTAATATATATAATTGATTCTTCTTTGCTGTGACAGTTTATTGCTTAACGTGCTTCTGTGGGTGCTCCATATTTTTCTATTAATATAAGTTCATGATAGTGATGTTGGGACATAGTTTTCCTCTTATTCCTCTTCTTCTTCCCTTGTTGAATAGAATAAGCATTTACTCGTTTCTATTGACTTGACAAAGTCTTTCTTTTAGCTTATACATTCTTCCTTTATTCTCCACAGTCTGGCCAATGGTTTTCTTGTTTTTCCTTGGGAGGTAAGAGAATATGAAGAATTTTCTTGTGCTTTTGTTGCTGCTAATCGCCATCATTCGTACTGTTCGAGCTCAAGACCAACAAGGTATCAGAAATCTTATTTGTTACTTCTCTTACAAACGTTTTGGCTCTTAGAAATGCATTGTTTTAACGGATAATATTCACAATGTCTGTCAACAGGATTCATCAGTTTGGATTGCGGGCTACCCGCGAATGAACTGTCTCCTTATGAAGAGACATTCACTGGACTGCGGCTCTCTTCGGATGAAAAATTCATACGTAGTGGGAAAACTGGTAAAATCCGAGAAAATCCTGAGGGATATGCTAAGCCATACGAGACGCTGAGATATTTTCCCGATGGAATACGGAACTGCTACGATCTAAATGTCGAGAAAGGCAGGACATATTTGATCGTAGCTAGGTTTGTATATGGAAATAACGATGGTTTTGATCTTAAGCCAAAGTTTGATCTGTATCTTGGACCTAATCTATGGGCCACGGTGGATTTGCAAAGACTAGTCAATGGTACAGCGGAAGATATTTTACACGTCCCAACATCAAACTCGTTGCAGATTTGTCTTGTTAAGACTGGGGAAACTACACCGCTAATATCTGCTTTGGAGTTACGGCCAATGGGAAATGATTCTTATATAACTCAGTCTGGTTCCTTAATTCTTTTCTCCCGGAGATATCTTAGCAAGTCAGGATCTGATCTACGGTAAGTCAAACTTCAACTAAACAATGTTTCTTCTTTCTTCTCTGTTTTGATTCTGTATGTTCTCAAATCTATCTTTTGCTCCTTTTTGCTCTGTTCCCAACACAAGGGTTTTGTTTCACTGACTGTTTTTAAAAAAGTACAAGACAAGAAAAAGCAATGAAAAATGTCTTACATAAGGTTTTAAGGCAATGAATCTGATAATATTTCCTATTCTGAAAAAATGATATTGTTCATTTTATTTACCTATTTTACTACTAAAACAACATTGTTCACACCTCCAGGTATAATACAGATGTTTATGATCGCATTTGGGTATCATATGGAGCCAGATTTCAGACGGAATGGACCCAAATTTCCACCACTCTCGAAGTGAATAATGCCAATAAATATGCTCCACCAAAAGATGCACTAAAAAATGCTGCCACGCCTACTAATGCTGGTTTGCCATTGACGATTAAATGGCCTTCAGGAAGTCCCCAGGATCAATATTACTTGTACGCACACTTTGCAGAGATCCAAAACTTGCAGGCAAATGATACCAGAGAATTCAATATCCTATTGAATGGAGAAGTTTTTTCCGACCCTATCATTCCTAAGAAGCTTGACATAACTACTGTCCAAAGTTTGACCTCAACAACTTGCCAAGAAGGGGAATGCAGTTTGCAGCTAACAAGAACCAACAGATCAACTCTTCCACCTCTACTTAACGCTTTGGAAATCTATGCAGTCATCAAATTTCCGCAAGCCGAAACAAATGAAATTGATGGTATGTTTTATGGTTAGTGTGGAAACAAATCATTAGCACGATAGAGAAAGCGTGACGTTTTTTCATATTATTAATTTCTAATATCATCAAAACTTTTATGTCAGTGGTTGCTATAAAAAACATTGAAGCCACCTACGGAACGAATAGAATTAACTGGCAAGGTGATCCATGTGTCCCTCAGCAGCTTATCTGGGACGGTTTAAACTGCAGCAACACTGATATCTCAACACCACCAAGAATCATTTCTTTGTAAGTCATAAGTTCACTAGTACACATGCGCAGGCACATTCACTCTTCAGGATCTGTTAGTAGTCATGATCATTAACACTTTGAATGTGGTTTTGAAAATTTTACCAGAAACTTGTCTTCGAGTGGTTTAACTGGAAACATAGTAGCTTCCATTCAAAATCTTACGCAACTAGAAAAACTGTAAGTATGTCCATTTTCGATTGAAAGCCAAAACATTGATATATCATATTATGTTCACTCTTGCTAACATTAGGGACTTGTCGAATAATAACTTGACTGGAGTAGTGCCAGAGTTTCTAGGCAACATGAAATCGTTGTCGTTCATGTAAGTTTCTCTCATCATATTTTCTAATAACTTTTTAATTCCACCTCAGCTCATGGTCGTTTTTTAACAGAAACTTAAGCGGGAACAATCTTAATGGTTTAATTCCTCAAGCTCTTCGAAAGGAAGGACTAGAACTACTGTATGAAACTTTCCACTTAGCTTTCTGAACTTTTCTCAGTTGTGATCCACAACCCTTTTGTGGATTTGATGTCTTAGACAACCCTTGGCTTGTTGTAGTGTTGAAGGAAACCCAAGGCTTTGTCTCTCTGATTCATGTAGAAAACCATCTAAGAAGAAATTTCCTGTTGCAATTGTTGCGGCAGTTGCTTCTGCAGTCATTGTTATTGCTGTATTGATTCTTTTTCTTGTACTCAGAAAGAGAAAGTCAACGATTGTGGAAGGTACTTGCAAGAGAGATATCAAAAATGAAAACTTAAAAAATCTAGTTGTTCCATTGCATGAAAAGAAGAGATACAAAGAAAAATCGATACAATAACATCCTTATTCTGATGTACATATATAGGTCTACACCTGACACCGAGAACATCAACATCAACATCAACGGAGAATATTACATTTGCTAATAAGAAAAGCAAAAGGTTCACATATTCAGAGGTCATAAAAATGACAAATAACTTCCAAAGAGTTTTAGGTAAAGGAGGGTTTGGCATGGTGTATCATGGTACTGTTAATGGTTCTGAACAAGTGGCCGTTAAAGTACTCTCCCAGTCTTCAACTCAAGGCTATAAGGAGTTCAAACTTTTAGGGCGAAATATTACTGGACAAGAATTTTAAGGCGAAAGTCGCTGATTTTGGGCCCTCAAGATCTTTCCGAGTTGGAGGCGAATCTTATGATTCAACCCTAATTGCTGGTACTCCTGGATACCTTGATCCTGAGTAAGTATTTTTTTTTTGTTCTGAAACTTTATGTTCGTTCTTCAATGGTGAAAGAGTTATATACCATGTTCTTGTCTTGCAGATATTACCCTACAAGTCGGTTAGCTGCGAAGAGTGATGTCTACAGTTACGGAATCGTGTTATTGGAGATGATCACAAACCAACCTGTGATCTCTGAAAAGTGTCACATAGCAGAATGGGTTAGATCTAAGCTTAATCGAGGTGATATTACTGAGATCATGGATCCAAACCTTCATGGGGTATATGACTCTAATTCTGCATGGAGAGCTCTTGAGCTTGCAATGTCATGTGCGGATCCTTCCTCCTCAAAACGACCAACTATGTCTCAGGTTATCAATGCACTAGAAGAGTGTATTGTGTGTGAAAATTCGAGGATGAGTAAGAATCCAGGCTTGGAATCTCAAGATATGAACATTAGCTTGGACACTTCGGTGGTTCCTCGGGCAAGATAGTTTTGAGTGGTCTAATATGGAATCAATAAATCAATGAGTTATTTTCAATTTTAATAAAAGTTGTAAAATAGCTAAGATTGAAAAGTGTGGTTTTTATTGTAGATAAACTCCAGGTCGACGTTTTTCGTTTTGTGTGAAAATATGAACAAATATATTATCAGATATGTTAGATTGAAAGTTTTGTTAATCATTGGTTGTTAATTAGTTCATAGGATCACTGATTTGTATGAACTTTAAAAACAATCAAAGTTATACTTCAAAGCACATAAATATATTAAAATATATTGCTTGAAATAACCCATAACTTAGCCTAAATAACTAGAATAACCTAGTGAAAAAAATGCATCCATATTTTCGTGGAAATTATACAAAAAAAATTATCCCTTTTAAATTAATTACAAGATTGCCATTTCTCTATTAACAAAAAAAAAAAAAAAACTGCACATATCTTCGTTGGAACCGTTTCAAAAGTGTATAAACTTTTGCGTTCCCAAAAACTGAAACTTTCAAAAAATTTGAAAAACTTTCTCTCAAATCTTTTCAAAAAATCTAAACCATTCTTCTCCATCTACTTCTCCATCGCCGCCGTCGCCTACTTCTCCATCGCCGCCGTCGCCGTTTGTGCTACTCGCCGCCGTCGCCGTCTTCACCCTCGTCGTCGCTTCATCTCCTTTGTTCCTACTTCTCCATCGCCGTCGCCGTCTGGTGCTACTCCATCGTCACCGCCGTCGCCGTCTGGTGCTACTCGCCGCCGTCACCGTCTTCACTCTCGCCGTCGCCGTCTCCCCCGCCGTTTCATCTTCACCGCACAACAACTAAGGTTCGTCGTGGGTTTCTGTTCTTTGCTTAACCGCACATTGTTCCCTTGTTTATTTTCTAGATCTATGTTTTGCTTAACCGCTGTTGTTGTGCATTGTTCATTGTTCTTTGGCCGCACATAGTTGTTTATTTACTCTTTGTCTGCGGATTTATTTTTCTTTGGCTGCAGATTTGTTTTACTTTGGCTGCAGATTTGTTTTACTTTGGCTGCGGATTTGTTTTTGCTTTGACTGCAGATTTGTTTTGCTTTGGTTACGGATTTGTTTTACTTTGGCTGCGGATTTATTTTTGCTTTGCCTGCGGATTTGTTTTTGCTTTGACTGCGGATTTGTTTTACTTTGGCTGCGGATTTGTTTTTGCTTTGACTGCGGATTTGTTTTACTTTGGCTGCGGTTGTTTATTTTACTTTGGCTGCGAATTTATTATTTCTTTGGCTGCGGATTTGTTTTACTTTGGCTGCGGATTTGTTTTACTTTGCCTGTGGATTTGTTTTACTTTGCCTGCGGATTTGTTTTTGCTTTGACTGCGGATTTGTTTTTGCTTTGACTGCGGATTTGTTTTACTTTGGCTGCGGATTTGTTTTACTTTGGCTGCGGATTTGTTTTTGCTTTGACTGCGGATTTGTTTTACTTTGGCTGCGGATTTGTTTTACTTTGGCTGCGGATTTGTTTTACTTTGGCTGCGAATTTGTTTTACTTTGGCTGCGGTTGTTTATTTTACTTTGGCTGCGGATTTATTATTTCTTTGGCTGCGGATTTGTTTTTGCTTTGACTGCGGATTATTTTACTTTGGCTGCGGATTTGTTTTACTTTGGCTGTGGATTTGTTTTACTTTGGCTGCGGTTGTTTGTTTTACTTTGGCTGCGGATTTATTATTTTTTTGGCTGCGGATTTGTTTTACTTTGGCTGCGGTTGTTTATTTTTTACTTTGGCTGCGGATTTATTATTTCTTTGGCTGCGGATTTGTTTTATTTTGGCTGCGGATTTGTTTTACTTTGCCTGCGGATTTGTTTGTTATTTGGCTGCACATTTGTTTATCCTCTGGCTGCGGATTTGTTTTTCTTTGCCTGCACATTTGTTTTTCCTTGGCTTCTTTGGTTGGACATTTGTTTGTTCTTTGTCTGATTTGGTTGTTTGTGTTTTTATTACAGATAGATGGCCTCTCCTTACCCTCCGCGACTTTTCAAAGATGGGAAACCATCTTTCCAAATCAAAAGTATGAATCACTATTGTTTTCTTTCAAAATTCAAGACGATGAAAGAATACATTGGTAAAGATGCATGGGATGAGTTGAAGAACTCATCTGTTGGAGTTTTCCTAAAGCTTACCGACATTGATATCACGCACAAGTACATATGGTCTTCGTCGATCGTGAATTTCTTCCTCGCATATCAGCTGGCAGTGGACAACATTCATGAGTTTTGGTCCTTAATCGATGGCCAACCACTCAGATTTTCCCTACATGAGTTCAAGGATATCACAGGTCTAAACTGTGACCCCTTTCCATCAGCGGAATCTGAGTTGTGTGACCATAAACCCTTTTGGAATGAAATGGAAGTTCCATTAGGAGAAGGACCTTCTTGGGTGGTGTTAGAGAAAGTCTTAAAAAGATGTCAGAAGTGGGAGAAAGAGAAGAGGAAGATGCTAGGAAGGTTGTGCATCTTGCATGTTGGTATTTAAGGCATCAATCATGGATCAAGGATTTCTTTGAGTCATGCTAGAAGAGTCTTTGATACCGATGAGTTTGAGAAATATCCTTGGGGCAGAGCCGGATTTACTAATTTAGTAACTTTGGTTAAAGTTGGTCGTAAGGAAGGAGGCACATACGAGTTAAATGGATGTGCTCATGCTCTCCTAATATGGATATTTGAATCCGTTCATACGCTTGGAGAGTTGTATGGTTTTAGGCGGGATTGGATTGATGTTCCACCACTTCTTAACTGGAAAGGATCTCGGCGACGTTTCAGATTTGAGGACCTAATAGCTAATGAAAAAGCTGAACATGGACAGGTATTGATATTGATCTTAATTTATTCTTGCGGATTTATTTTGATATTGGCTGCGGATTTATTGTAACTTATTTTGATGTTACCGCGGAGTTATTGTGATTTAATTTGATGTTACCGCGGAGTTATTGTGATTTAATTTGATGTTACCGCAGAGTTATTGTGATTTAATTTGATGTTACCGCGAAGTTATTGTGATATAGCTGCGGATTTATTTTGATATTGGCTGCGGATTTATTTTGATGTAGCCGCGAATTTAATATTATTATGAATCCAATCCATATTAATATTGTTCTTTTTGTAATTAGGTTCGTGTGAAACATATGCTTCCGGTTGCATTGGAAGATAAGTATCCTCAGTGGAGTGACAATGATGAAAACTTCGATCCGAGACTTGACAAGTTGATTGAAGATATCATTGGAGGTCAATTTGTTGCAAATGCTTGGCTTGCGGAGGATCCAGTCAAGAAAGAGCTTGAAGGAGATGAAACTCAGAAGAAGAGGAAGAAGAAGAAGATCTCTAGGTCTGCTGATGAGTCCGATGGAGATGAAGCTGACAAGAAGGGGAAGAAGAAGAAGATCAAAGCAATGACACGGTCAATTGTTAGTACAATTTTTTATTTGTATTTACTCCTGTTGCTTGTTTTGTTTATGATATTATAACTCCTGTTTATTAATTTGTAGGATGATGAGGATACTAAGGCTTCCGTTGCTGGAATGGTTAAGCTGATGGAAAAATTTGCAGGGCAACTTGGAGGCTTTGGGCAAAAATTTGACTATTTAGAGACAAGAATGCAAGGTTTTGATGATAAACTTGCTACAATCAAGGTGGATATCAATGATATCCAAGAGCGAGGAGATAATAGCAAGATGATGATAGTGAGGGCCGAAGATGGCAAT